>JABUQX010137913.1:22500-41471 GCA_015478945.1 Trachelipus rathkii | reverse complement strand
TTTTTTTAGCAACGCCTTATTATTAAAAGACATATACTGCTGGAGACGTGTGTCTCAACGTAAAAGCAATACGAGGAGGTAAATTTTTGGCTTGGAGGATAAGAATAGGAATAATAATTAGGATAGGCCCATGCGGCTTCTTAAGTATTATTATTGATTATTATATGTTGACTGGGACATTCTAGAGAGGCCAATGCGCTTCTTAATTATTAATTTTTATTGGTTGACTGGGACAGTCCTAAAAAGACATGCGGCTTCTTAAGTTTATTTTTATTTATCATGGCTTAACTTTGATATTTTAGCGACTTCAATGCGGTTTGCTGTGTCTTCTTTGCATATACCTTATGCTTGCCAGAATTTTTAATTAATTAATTATATTGCGTGTTGATCAACTGCGACAGCCGTAGATATGGCGCCCCAGGTAGTGGCTTTACGTTAGATAATTTATTACCCTCCTATTTATCAGGTTTCTTCCCAGTACCCTAAACTCGTGATCCGAGTTGCGCCAATGGTGGATTTCGTTGAGTACGGGTCCTAATGCAGCCGCCTTTCCTTATTGTTCAATTTTATTAATTTTTATTGGTTACTTTGACTTTTGGAACAGTCTAAAAAAGACCATGCGTTTTCTTCTTATAATAATTATTACTTAATTATAATTATGAGAGGAGGGTTGACATAGGTACTTTTGTTCGAGAACGGGCGTCAATGCGGAATTTTTTTGTTGTATTATATTTTCATTATAAATTTTTTTGTAATCTTATATATTTAAATTGGTCCCTTTTATAAATGTTAAATTTTTGAATTTTTCAGCCCAAAGGTATGCTTAGGTGGCGTCATGTTTATGATTTCTGATTTATATTGAATATTATGACTTTTCACTGGGACATATCTAGAGTAGTAAAATGCGGCTTTTCTTAATTATTAGTTGTCTTATTGGTATGACTGGGGACAGTCTAAGATAGGACCCGCAAATGCGCGGTTGATTTTTATAAGTATTATTCTTATTTATTATGGGGTTGACTGGGACATTCTAGAGAGCGCTTAACTTGCAGCGCTGCTTAATATTATGTATGTGGTGCATTGTATATAATATATTATAGAAGCTGCATTGAAGCCTGCTAGAATTGTCTTTTACCAGTCAATCCCATAAGAAAATAAGTGTATACTTAAGAAGCCGCATGTAGTTCCTAATTTTTAGACTTATAGAATGTCCCAGTAAAGTGTAAACCAATAAAAAATTAATAATTATATGAAGACCGCATATGGCCCCTCTCGAAAATTCAATTAAGTCTTCATTGGGTCACACCTATAAAATAAATTTAATTTATATATATAATGAGATACCAATACTAAGCCAGTACTAGTCAGTACTACTGTCCCAGTCAGACCAAAATGAATAATATGAAATTAAGCTTTTTATTAGGCCCCTCGTCGAATTAGTCCCCAGTGATACAATCCCATAATAGATAAATAACTCACACAATAATAATACTTAAGAAGCGATGGCTGTTTAAGTCTGTGATGTATGTAGTCTAAGCCAATTAATAAATTAATAAATTTAAAATGATAATAAATTCTATCTTTCCCACTGTAGAAAGTGCTCACTTTGAGCATGTGTTAAGCTTAAATATAGTACTATCTATTAAGTACATGGTCTTTTTAGGACTGTCCCAGTCAATCAATTGATAAATTAGATAATTAGAAGCACGCGAGTGCTCAGTGGGGGATTGTCTCTGTTCCAATCGTACGAATGTTTCACAGTCAAACCCATCATAAGAAAATAACCATTTTATAGAGAATAAAATAGATATAATACATAAAAATCTCGCCACTGTTGGTACTATTCTTGAACTGTACCCAGTTCATCCCACAAAATAAAACCTCATTCTTCATAATTTAAAAAATAATAGGATATGAGGAAGCCACACTTTTATCCTGTCACGGACATATGCTCATGTATGAGGAGATTATAAATTAAAGAATAATACCATAAAAATTTACCTTAATATATTATTGTAAAACATGTTCCCAAATCAGCCAATATAAAAATAAATTATAATAATTGAAGTTAGAGGCCGCATTGGTGCCACCTGTCTAGAATTTGCTCTAATCAACCCATAAAAATGTAATAAGGTAATTATAAATAATAAATTATTAATTAAAAATTAATTAGAATTTAAAAAGAATTATAGATATTTTATAATATAATGAAGCAATGGGTATACCTGACCATACAGGAGCATTAACCAGAACAATAAATTGAAGAAGTATATATAAAAAGGTCGCCTAATTTGACCCCTCTAAGTATGATGCCTCAGTCTAAAGTCTCAATTAATAATATAATAAATCAAGTGAACTTAATTATTACAGAAGCCGCATAGGGTCCTATAGTCTAGACTTACCCAGGTCAACAACTCCAATTAATTAAGATTAATAATTTAAAAGAATAAATTTATTCTTTACGAATTTTATGTGGAACTTTGATACTTAGTCTAGAATAGGGCGCCATATAGCGTAAAATTCTATTGTTTTCATTATTCGTTTTTCTATTAATTTTTGTTGGTTACTGGACAGTCTAGGTAGGCCATATTGGGGCTTTCTCTAAATTTATAAAGATACATAGTTGACAATATAAATTACCTCTTATAATTATTATTAAAAATTATTCTAAACTTGTCTTAAATTTTTACGTGTGCGATTAGATCTGGGTATTCATTTTCTACCGTGTAAGGTTGTTCTCCATAAAATTATTCTTGTAGGAGAAATCAATACTATCCGTCAATGACAAAATTAAAATTCAAAGTTAGAATTGGATGACGGTGGGGACAGGTCTAAAATAGAAAGAAATTCATTAGCGACTTATCTTAAGATTATTTACTATTTTATTGTTATATGAGATGGGACATTCTTAGATTAAAGAGTGAATCAAATAGTTGTAGATCTATAAGCTAAACATTAAATGTATTATTTATCTATTCTAATCACTTATTAGTGAGTGAAACACTAGAGGACTTTATGCATACCTAGGAATAGACCATGCGTGGTATTCTATCATTAAAAGTATATTTTGCGTTAGTATATTTATTGATTTATTTATTAGAGTTGATACTGAGAAGTAATTCTACAGATGTGGCTAATGGCTGAGTCTAGCAACAATAGCAAGAGAATAAGTTAAATTATCGTTTATTGTTTCAGATACGGACGAGAACTTAAACTTTCTAAAAGAATAATTACATTATTATATCATTATCATCTAGAGCGTTGAGAGTAAACTTGCTCCGCCCCACATTCTATATACCAAGCAAATTTTTCCCATATCAAATAATTATATTACTTAATATTAAAATATATATATTTAAAATTTACACTATAATTCTATGTATTCTTGGTATTTACGTTTAAAGGAGAGTCTATGGAATAGGTCACATACGGGCTTCTTGTTAAGTAATTATTCTTAGATTATATGTATATCACTTAAATGGGCGTTAGGGTGGAGCTTGGGACATACTTTACTCAGAAGTGCCAGATGCTCGGCTTTAGCGTCCTTGTTATAGATTTGCTTATTAGTAGATTATGTTTTTATTGCTATGGTTGTTTGATACATTGGAACATGTGCTAAGGTGGACCTATATAGACGGAACCTGGGGGGCTAAATTAGAATTTTAGAAGTGTGCTTTATTAATATATTATGGGTAAACTGTTTGGACTGGGGAGCACTCTAATTTATGAGGGTGGTTAATGCAGCTTCCAATTATGATTTCTTGAATTATATATAGTGAGAAGAATTGTGCGCGGGACAGTGTCTAGTTAGGCCCATGCGCGTTCTGAGTTATTAGTAATTATTTTATTTTAATATGGAGTAGATGTGAATTGTACTAGAGGACATCACAAGACCTGGGGCCGGATGTGGCCTTTTTATATATTTATTTCAGCTCGATTTACTAAAGTTAAATTAATACGGTTGAAGTGGACAGTCGCTATATTTTAGGCGATGAAGTGAAAGCATCTATTAATTCCGAGTGAGGAATATACTTTATATCATTAATGGTACAATAATTATTTAATATATTAAACAATTATGATTTCATGCTAGCTTCATTATTTATGGTTGAATGGGACTCATTCTAGATTGGAAAGTGAATAGAGTTATTGTAACCAAATATAGTTATTATATCTTAAAACAATTTCATAAAAAAGTATAAAGTTGTTATTAATAATTGGTAATTATATATTTTAAAGGGAATAATTAATTATTCAAGTATATTAAGGGTATTATAATAGTATATATAATATAGTATATTAGGTATATATAATATTATATACTATATATTATTTAGTATATAGTATATAATAAATAATAAAGGGTATAAATGTTTAAGTAATTTCTCACTCACATTCTGAAAATAATTATACAATTATACTATATATAAAACCACATAATATACTAATAAATGAATAGATGTATCAGTGAGTATGAAATAATATATTGAATACGCCAATAATTTAGTATATGAAGTCTTATTATTATGGTTCAGCTCGGAAACGTACACCTTGTCCATATACTGTGCAAATACTAGGAAGTTAGAAATTCAAAATAACAGGGTTAGTCAAAATCAGAAAAACAAAATCGAAAAATAAAAGCCCACAGTCAAACCTGCACAGCAACAAGAAATAATCATAATTATTGAATTGATTTTTTGCTGAACACCACAACATCCAACAAATCAATCATCCTCCCTATGCACTAGTAGCTTCTCTTTCCGAGACATGTCGTAACGTCCTACCATCGTATTAGTATTATAATATTATGGTGTGAGAGCGTTGCAAAGAGTCAAATACTACATCTGCGCGTGAGGCTGGATTGGCGTTGGTTACGCAATTCCATGCACAATGATATACTTCAACGACAACATCAAACAGCACCCAACGACCAACTCAGAATTCGAATGATCTTTGTCCAATCTCATAAGTACAAGATCAAATGTATAATAGAATAGTTATTACGCATAAAGATAGACACCAATCCAGCTATAAGTATGAAATACTCACTTATGAGAAAAAGGTACTAGCTCTAGGCTTATTAATCATTATAAGTATTAAATTATATATATTTATGAATATCAATATTAATCTTATATATATATAATAATGAATATAATTTATTTATATGTGTGTGAAATATTAATTATATAGGTACTTAATACGGATAAATACGGATAAATATATATATATATTATATATTTATAATATATATTAATATTATATTATTATATTATATAGTATTAATATATAATACTAATATATAAAAAACATAATAGTTATAATATATTATTATATATATATATATATATATTATATTATTATAAATTAATATATATAGTAATATATATATATATATGATATATTAATATATTATTAATATAATATATATATTATAATATATTAATATAGTATATATTAATATATTATATATGATTATATATTAATTAGTATAGTATATTATATATAAAATAAACTATTTTATTATATAACATATTATTAGTATATATATACTTAATATATATATATAATATAATATATATAATATATTTATTATATATAATATATATTAATATATGATATATTAAGATATATGATATTATAATAATATATATATTATATTAATATTAATATTATATATATAGTAATATTAATTATATATATATCAGATGAGTATAGGACCCCTACCAAACAATTACTTAAAATGCCCTTATTCTGTATGACTTATTATATATAAGGCCTAGCTCTCTCAGTAATACGGACTATAACCAGATATTAAGTATAGTTTCGTTGACTAGCGGTATAGGTATGCGGTAATAGTATCTAGTCTAAGTGATATTAAATTAGCGGACTTTATGACACAGTTGACTGGATATTCATAATAATAATGAAGTACCGCTCTTATTTATAGTTCCGCACCTTTTATTATAAAAAATGTGAAAAATATAAGTTTACTTATTAAGATATATATAATATTCTTAATATAATATAATAGTATATAATATAATAATAATAATATAAATTATTTTAATTTTATCTTAACTTTAATATAACTAAATATACTTTTAGTCTAAGATTATATATTTTTACATACTATTCCAAGTAAGTTCTAAAATACGATTCCCTCAAGAATTATAGGTAACTCAATATTGCTCCTCGTGACAAGATTTACCATTCTGAATTAATCCTCTTATTAGTAATGAGAACATTAATTTCATGTAAATTGTATTTTTTAATTGACTTTGGACTGTCAGAAACGGTAATGAGTACTATACTCTACCAGCTCATATTCTCTCATAAACAAACTATTTATGAGCATTTTCCATATTATAAAAATTAAAAAGTATTACTACTCACGATTAATAAACACCTACTGAAAAATTATACTTTGAACTTTAGAGATAAACAAAAGTATCTCATGATCTAGTACATGAGCGTAGAAGACAAGATTTTTAAATATGTTTTTATTTTTGGCCGGGAAAGTACACTGCACACACACACACAAGGTGGGTACAAAATGGCAAATTCTTGGATTGAATACTAATAAATTTTAACTATTATTATTACTACAACAATTATTTCGATTTATTTATATATTAATTTAATTATTCACCACAGTAAAGAGAAAAAATCAATTGATTTTTTCCAGGGATGGCAATATGGAAAATGGATTATTTTTTAGTAAAAATAAAATCTCCAATTTTTGATATTTTAATGTAAATTTTATATATATTTTATATTTTATTTAGATCTATGTTTTAGATTTTTTATTTATTTTCTAGTGATCGACTTGCTAAATTAATAACAATTAATATTTATTATATATAATATATTATATATATTAGAATTTTATTGTAAATAGTAATATATATAAAAATATATATTAATATTATATTATATATATATAACTATTATATGAAATAATATAATCAATATAATATATATATCATTAATTAAATATATATAATATATATATATATAATGATATATTATATATATATATATATTATATAGATTATATATAATTAATATAATATATTAATATATTATATTATAATATAAAAGAGAATATAAGAAGACGCAGAAACCAATCTAGAATTTCCCAATATCATACTCTATCAGATGCATTAAGATAGTATTTAATAAATAAATTTTTAATATTAATACTTAATATTACTTTAATTATGAAATATAAATAAGTAGTATAAATCAATTTAATAAACCCGTCAGATTGGTATATGATCCATAGCCTAATGCATGTCCCAGTCTAAACCAAATATAATTAATGTAAAATAATTAAGAAAATAATTGAAAAAAGCTTGTCATTGGCCCTCCTATGAGATAACTGTCTCCTAAGTCGAAAGGTAAATAATAGTAATCAAATTGAATAATAATTGATGAAGAAAACCGCATTGATTACCTACAATAAAACATTCCTTGTGTAAGCAACTAATAATAATTAATAATAAAAATAATATAATTAAGATAGTATGCTATTATATGAGACCCTCTAGTGCTTTACTACATTAGAGTCAATAAGAATTATAATAAGAACTAATTATTAAGATAGCCTGACTAATAGTGGTCCTTAATTTAAACTGTCACAGTTCTAACCAATATAAATAATCTTATAAATAGGAAGAGTGCTCTCACACGTAGACACACTGCGTAGAATGTCACTTACCAGTCAACCCATAATGAAATAATAAATATAGATGAAATAATAACTAAGAACTTCTTATGGGCCTATCTAGACTGTCCCAATCAACCAAATAAATATAATGTATAAATTAAAAATAATGATAATAAGAAAGCCTCTTGGCGTAGTAAAGAAATTGTGCAACTCAATAATAAATTAAATGAAATAATATTACTTAAAGATAAGATAGCATAATGGTCCTTTTTATATGACTTCATTCCCAGTCAAACTCATATAAAAATTTATAATATTGTAGAAACCGCATTGAGCCCCATGCTCAGTGAAGAGCGTGTTCCAGGTACACCCATAAAGACATTTAGAATAATAAGGAAAATATTAGAGTTTATTTAATATTAGAGATATATTTTCGTAGGGACCTGAATAGATAGTTTACGAAAGGCGTTTTCCATGGATTCTACTAGTCTTGGACCGAAATAGACCTTCTTTGGGTGGACAGGTTGGTCAAAAATTTTGAAGGGAGGCAGAATGATTAACGTGAGGACCTTAAATTAGCAATGGACTGCGAAAGTGAACTAACACCAGCACTTTAAGACTAGCCACATGCTCCTATTATCTAATAGTGATCCACTCACTTCAACCAACCACTAAATTCAAATAGAATCATAGGCAGACGTTATATAGAGTGATTGAATATCAGATGGATGTCCAGCTAAAATGGGAACTATACCATATTACGATCCACTCCTTGCTTCCCCAGATGAATTCCTGCCATAATTAATGTAATTAAATTATATATAATTAAGAAAGCCACACTGGGGCTTATCTAACTACTTGTCCTAGTCAAATTCCAAGCAGATGAGAGTAATAAATAAGAAATAAGAATCGAATAGTCTCGTCATGGGACCGTATCGTGAGCATGTACACCAGGATAAACCCATAATTAATAGGATTTACAATAGACACCTTATACGTTAACTTGACTCTTTGAAGTTTTGTCTGGACAGTCTCAACCCTCAGTCAACCTACTGTCTCTCTTAACTGAATTATATTCTTATTATTAATATTATGGATGACGTGAACATTAACTATTGAAAATCCGGCGCTCATAGACCTTGGCGAACGTTTACTTAATTTGAGTATATGCTTAAGTGATTAGTGAGATTATTTAATGACTTTTGAGACAAGGTTGATCGAGTATAAATTCATGTTCAGATCGTTTATGCAGGCCCAATAGATGTGCTTCCTTATAATATAAGATATAAATTTTATCATTTATTATAGTTATGTATTAATTTTATTAAGAATGTATAATTTCTTAATTTTTTTAATTTATTATGAGGTTGTACCGGGGACGTATCTAGATTGATGTAGGTCCAAAATGATTGTGGCTCTTCTTCTTAGTGATTATAATGTGTTTATCTGGCGACCGATGTGATTACGGGGGGGGACGATGCGGGACGTGCGACGCGTCGAAGAAAACCTGCGGGGGGGGGGGAGGCCCGAACTGAGGAGCATTTGCTAACACAGGACCTATCGTGGTTCATTAATATGTGATTTAGTTACTATATAGTCTGATGAATGAAGAAGCTGTGTACTGCGAGTATGTCATACGTACGGGATTTCCATGTGTGCTCGACCTTAGGTAGCTGTGATTGATTTTCTTAAGTCTATTTTCCTTTCAAATTAATCTCTGTGAATGACTGAGGCGACAGTCCAGATAGGCCCATACGGCTCTTAAGTATTATTCTATTGCTAGTCTCACACCTTTATTAGGGTATTATACCGTAACATATCTAGATAGAGGGCCATATTATGTTATGCTTGATTTAAATTATTAAGATGTTTTATTGGTTGACTGGACGTAACAGTCGAAAAAATAGCTGCATAGCAGCTATAATTCTTGTATTTAATTCTTATTTATGTAATGGGTTGATCTAGGTTAACATTCTAAATAGGGGCAATGACAGCTATACTTAATATTAGATCTGAATAATAATTAAGAAGCTGCATTATAACCTCTCTAGAGATGTCCCAGTACATACATAAATAAATAATAAGAATAATTTACAAGAACATATACGTATTGAGTCTACTTTTTAAAACTGTCCCATAGTGTACAATCAATAAAAATTAATAATAAGTTAACTCGTTACCTATCTAGAATTATGTCCCATCAACCCATATATAAAATATATAAAATATAGAATAATACTTAAGAAAATAGTAGCAGTCATAGAGCCTATCTAGAAATGTTCCCAGGCAATATAACTAATATATTTAAATTAAATTATATAAATATAGAATTTATAAAAATTTACTAACTATGTGAATGAAGGCTATATAGTCTACTATTCTATCATGTAAGGTGATTCTAATAAGTGGAAATAATTATAGATATCATATGTACATGAAAGATTGAAGCTTACATTCAGTTACTTACATGCATGTATAAAGTACACGTACATTGGAATCTCATATATATTACGATTATAGTTAGTCATATCTATAAGGGTGCAATATACAAGTTATAGTAGATAAGGAGAGAGGAGAGTAGAAAATAGTAAACTGTCAAAAATATAGATATATAGAGATATATATGAAGTCATATGTAATAATCATTTAAGAGAGATGAATAATTAAGAGAGAACGCGAGTTCTTTGGATTATCACACCCTTCTGATATGAGGTGGCGAAAAAATGGTCGCTCTCAGCAGGCTTCATTAAAAGTACTTAAATACATTAATATATCACATGTCAAAGACTCCAGACACAGAATATATGTGTCTAATAACTTACTCTCTATCCAAATGTCCCAGAATTGCAACATCATAATAAAAAAATCGAAATGTAATAATATTAAAAATAATTAAGTTAATAAATCAGTCAAACTCATAAAATAAAATAATACGAAAAATAAAAACAGTCATCTCTATGGAAATAATGAACTATTTATAAGAAGCACAGCATGAGGTCTAATCTCTAAGACAATGTCTCTCTCGTCAAACAAGATCCAAAATAAAATTTCGCATGGCAAAAAATTCTTAGTATATATATACTATATTACTAACTCAATTATAATGATTATCCAATTGACCACTAACACTAGAATGCTTCAGAATCAACTCGAACTAGTTAAAAAGTCGAAAAAATGAAATTTATAGCACTCAAACGTATTGAGATACTTTTTGACGAGGAGTTGGAATGTGTGTAGATAATGTACCAATAAAAAATTATAGATAATATTTAATAATAAGATTAATTACCCCTATAGATATGTAAAATTAAATTCATAATAATGAATAAAATAAGAGATAATAGTAAGATAATGCAGCATGGTGTACCTATATCTAGACAATATCTCAGCTAGCTCATATATTCTTATCACTCAAAAGCCATAAAAATCTGAAATATCCTCGTTTGCTTTACGTTTCGCTACCTCTTCAGGTACATAGCTATAGATTACTTTTTTAATTAATGTGGAGTTGCTAAAATATTTAGAAATATTCAATAAATACTGGATATATATAACCTAAATACAATCGGATATACTAAATTATAATGACAATAAGATACAAATATAATATAAATTAGTTACTGCATATCTGGCTAATTAATTTATTACAATTTTTTATAAAACCTAGGCTCAGAGCTCTGGGTTCCAAAATCTTATAATGTAAACAATGAAACAGCAACATTAAATGAAAATGTTACAGACATTACGGGTACATAAGCCATTAATAGTTTAGTGAACAACGGGGAAATAATTATTATGAGATTAAAAACTTCATAAAGATTTATATAAGTTTTATTAATTATTTATATTTATTTATTATGAAGTTAAATCGCATTAAAGTATGTCAAAAAATTATTAAATAAAAAAACTAATAAAAAAAATCCAAAATAAATAAAAATAATTCATATAATATCAGAAAGAATCAATAAATATAATCAAATTAAAGCATGACTAATAAAATCAATGAATGTTTTTTCATATTTGATTTTTTTCGTGCCATATCCCTGTTTGGTAGTGCAAAAAATTTTCTTCATATGTATAATTTTTTGCAAAGCGTCTTAAAAGTAATTCACATGTATTCACAATTATTGCTAAATAATTATTTAAATATAGATTTTTTGATATAGCATTTATTATATATAATTTATATTTTTTATAGTATTATGTGAATATTTGACTATTACTTTCAAATAGAAATAAAAAAAGAATTATAGAATGAAATAATATCATTAGAGGCAAAGTACAATCTATCCTTTTCAAATTATTCCTACATCATATATAAAAGTTCAATTAAAGATAAGGATCAATGCTTCCAAACATGTTTCTTTTATTCCTGATGTAAATATATTATCATATTATCAATATAAACCAGGGTTGGTGGTATGAATTTTTTGGATTTAGGTTATAGAATGAATAAAAAATCAAAATGATTTTTGAGGATTATTGAATGAATTTATCGTGGTAGCGGTCAATTTCTTAAAAATATAGTTGTAATCAAAATATTTTTAAGTTTTGGTATATGTATTAGTTATTATATCTAGGAGCAAACAGACTCTTGTATTCTATTACCAAAAATCTAGATATATATAGGCCCTATAGACTATAAAAATGTAAGTTTTAATCAATCTATTAATATATGTGTGCAAAAGGTCGTTTAGTTTTTGATAGAAAGAATGGATGACACAAATAATATACAATCAGAATAAATAGCGAAACATGTTATGGAACTCTTACAGATGATCTTTTCTTGTTGGACATTTTTAGAGTTGTATAAATTTGTAACAGAGTAGCCTTGCCATGGCTCTTTTATATGATATACATTTTTTCCTGAATTTTACTCTATGAAGTTATTAATCACTTAAATTATTAAATATACAAAGAAAAATTTAAAAAATTTATTAATATGATAAACATAAAATCATATAAACACTCAAATAGAGAATCAAAAAAATCCATTGATTATTTGAGCGAGCATGTGCTATAAAACCATGCTATATGGAGTGACTTATATTCGAGGTAGTATAGAAAATCAACAACCTGTGTATTGGATAGCATCATACAGCTATGTCCCGTAAATGGAGAGCAATTTCATTGCTAGTGTCTGCATTAGTGCTGTTTCATTGTGGCACAGACGTCTATCTCTAAGAGCCTTGCACAGCTAAATTTGTAATAATTTTAACTACGCACGAATATACGGGGCTCCAGCTATGCGGCGATGTAAGAGGAAATTTGACAATAACCCTAACAACCCGAGCGAAGTTGGCGACTACCATCCTTTGTAACCCGACTCAAAGGGCAACCATACTACAGTATAACGCCGCCCGGCATCTGCAGAAATTATTTCGTTTGTGCGGCAACTCTCTGTCTAGGTAGCGACATTGGACGCGGTGGGGTGATTAGAGTTTATATGAATACTCTGAATGCGGAACTTCGTTTATTTAAATATCATTAATTAAATAAAAAATTCACCAAATTAGCATTATAAATATAAAAAAATCAGATAAATCATAAATTGAGATAAGAACAAACGCGACGTTATACATAATACCTTCTGTTGGTATCATTTAGTATTTACTTATACTAGGATAGATAATCAGTATGAGTCAAGAGTATCTAACTCATTATGCATATAACCTCAGTATATATCCCGACATTTCGTTTACTGTGTATTATCAGTAGTTTAAAGGATATTTCAGTTTAGCTGAAACAACACGTAAGTATTTATCTCTCATATATGAAATGGGATATATTAGTTGTCCAAGTATCTAGTTATTAGTAGGATATTCACTTAGTTACCTGTATCCAAAATATTATTTTGTATATATATAATTTAAGATTTTAATGGTTTGCGCCCTTGTAGTATCGATATTATATTGCGTTGTCTTATTAAGTCTCGTTTTTTCCAAAGCTTTCTAGTCATTATTGTGTGGAGTGATGACATTTTCGAAGATTATCAAACGATCTCCTAAAATCTCAAATTGGTACTTTTATTTACGGAGCGTTACGATAAAGATTATGGTTAATGTTAAAAATCTTAATCACTAGACTACGTATGAGAAAAATTCATGCATCGTCGCGCAGCTCTGATTTCCTAGTGAGCGATGTGTATATTTCTTAATTGTCTTAACTAATGCAACGAGTTCTTTGCAGTGTATACTGTAGCATATTACCTGGTATACCTAATTAAAGAGTAACCAAAATTGTGGTTTATTAGGAGATGCGTTTTAAATCTCCTTGAGAAGCATGCGATCCAGATCAGTTAGTCTGTATGTATGCATTTCACAACATATATGAATATTAAATTAATGTGCACTAAAATCAAATGCATCCTTCTACCATGTGTCTGACACTGCAAAACCAATTGAAGAGACTTCGACCTGAGAGTGGTAATCTCACGTTCGTAATGTAAATAGATATTTACCTCTAAAACCAAATCTGGATCTGATATTACAATATAACTCACTATAAAGCATCAGACTCAAATGTGATAAATACCTAGTGCGTTCAGTTACTTTTCATCCATATATACTAAACTATAGTTCAACTTCTATATCATAATACTTACTAATATTTACTTATTATATGAGTAAATACATAATATAAGAATAAGATAAGCAGATAGAATAAATCCATAATGGCATAGTCAAATAACTCATAATTAACTATTCATTAATATAACTATTATTATATACACTGAGGTATTCTCAATATGATCCATATCTCTTCTTCATACTTTTATATTATCTATTCATCTATATTATAAGAGATGCGTCTTTTTTTAACACCCTTCTTTTTTATCTATTACCTGTTATTGGAAAATCAGTAAAGCATCAACTACTAATAAATACACTAACCAACATGTTTCTCACTACTTTCTCTAACTTTTCTTGTACCTATTAATTAATAGTCTTTCTAACATCTAAAATTAATCCCTTTCGTCTCTTTACATCACAAAATGTTCGCACTAACTTCTCCTCAAGTCCAGTGCTGCGAGCCCCGATCATACTCTCTGTCTCTTTCACAGCCAATTCACATTAACCCTTACCTGGTAGCCATATCTCTCGGTTACATTCCTCATAAAACTTTTTTATTACGTTTTTTTAATGTTGCTACACTACATCATCCTCTCTTCCTAGCCATGCTCATCTTCTCTGACTGCTCCATGTTACTTGTGGCGTCAGATCTCATGCATAACTACTTGCTCTCTCTCTATCTCTCATACAGTATTATCCTACTTCTCCTCCGTCTCTCTGGCTCTAATTACCTATCAACGACAACCAACCATATTGTATCTTCAATCAACAAATCATTTTGCACTTGTATTATATTTGTCATTTTTTCTTTTCGTTATTTCACTTGCCACAAATTATTCCTGAAGCATGCATCATATCTCTCCGCGTCAAATAAAGAATTCACTGCTCCCGTCGGCTTCTTACTTTGTAACACTTGTCAGCTGGCACTCCATGAGCTTCTTTCTGTCTTGTTTCCTGTAAGTCTGCTAGTGGCCTCAAAAAAGCCAAAACATCTGTTTCTACTCTCTCCTATCCTTCCTTCCTCTCGGTATCCTCCATTCACTTGTGCTCCTTTTTACGTATTTCAATTGCGCTCTTATCCATTAAAATACCTCACCCTGAAATTGTTCTGCATAAGGATCTAAAGTCCACCATTTTTATGACAAGTCTCCATTTCACCAATAAGTTGCTTCACTCTCTGCTTTCGCCGTTTCAGTTTAGTCAATGACCACTTGCGCAGTTTTGAAATTATCTTCGTTTCGTCGTCGTATTCGTCTTAACAATAAGAGCAAAAAAAGGCTCGCATTCTCGTGAGTCTCTACCTTTATCTCTTATCGTGCTTCTACTGGCGTCTCTAGCACTGTTGTGGAGCCAAACTAATGAGTTTCATTCTGAATAGCGTAACAGCACTCATATATTTTTGTTCCGGTTTCTCTCATTTCCGATTGACTTCTTAAGAAGCCGTCGTCATACCTGTGACTACAATATCAATAATATTCTGTCATGTAAAGATTCCCAGATTATTCTATCAATCTTTCTGCATCTCTCTCTCTCTCTCTCTCTCTCTTCTCTCTCTCTCTCTCTCTCATCTCTCTCTCTTCTCTCCTCTCTCTCTCTCGCTCTCCTCTCTCTCTCCTCCTCTCTCTCTTCTCTCTTCCTAAGAGGTTTAAGTTTAAAGATGCCTGTATCAATTCACGATTGTTCCAGCTTCATGTATGCAAGGAGAATAGTACAGGTTGACAATTCTTTTATTATAATGAAGTCACAATTAAATTTCGGTCGTTCAAGAATAATTATCATTCTTCCACTCGCATACAAACCTTACTCTTTATACCACGATATCACCTGAGATAGTCTTGTCGAAGGATTTTTCCAAATATGAACTGTAAGTTACACAGGACATTCGAACCCAGAGAAAACTGAATATATCTATTTTACGCCATGTTCTGTTAATTATGTGCTTTATCTATATATAAAGCCGCATGCCAATCCGACTAGTAAAGTTGTCTCTAGTTTACTGACATATGCGTATAAATTATTATATGCGGAATCTAGACTAGTCAACGAAATGAAAGGGACCACCACATAAGGTTGCCACCAATCCCAACAACACTTTCTAATAGAGAGAGTTATGTATAGCAATAACCATATTATATATATGGTATTGCTAATTTCTATTGGACTACTGATTATGATAGTTTTAAATAATAGTAGTCGAGAGCCTCCGAAATCAACCTGTTTGTTGTACCATTCTATGTCTTTGGAATATGGTCCGCTTCGGAAGGTGTTTTACTCTTAGGAACATAGATGGGAACGTCCCTGATATATATAGTATATATATCGATCACTGTCAACAATTAATCTATCATTATTGCGCGCAAATAGAGAGAACACCAATATCTAGTATTTCTTTACCTAAGATCTCGTTTCAGAATTTATTGCCAAGTACTCCAGTAGTATAGCTATATTCTTAAATATTTCTTCCCGATCTAGACTTAATACAACATCATGTTGAATCCCTAAATGAGTACAAGACCAGTCTATCTCGCGTGTCTCTAAAGAATTGTCGCCACCTTCAATTTCGGTCGCGATTATCGGCTCAAGACCATATTAATCCGCTTACTTACTTGACTGAATCCTGGGAGCAACGAAACATTGTTTCGATTTCTACACTGTTTACCACTCGGAGCTTATATTGTCGGGGCTTAAAAGTTTGCTCATGTTCACTATTTATCACAATCAGTAAATCGTATAGCATCACTAAAATAATTTTTGCCAACAGCAATTGCAGCTCCGAAACGTCCTCAATGTATTTGTTTTTAAGCGACCATTTAGTGAGGTACCAGAGTTCTGGACTACTACTACTACCGGTCTAAGCTTTGAAAAATGAATGTATTTTCGGATGTTTCTTTGCTTTTCTTTCTTTCGATCTTTTTTTTATCCTTTTACGGAATCTGCACCACTGCGACGTTTATTCGTTAAACATTTCCATAAGAATGTGCTAGAGAAAAAAAAAAAAGAAAAATAATCAAAGACACAATTTAAAGCAAGACACTTACGACTGACACAAAATTTATTTTTTGTGTTAAGATAATTCCATTATTCATAATAAGCCTTTAGATTGCGCGAATTGCGTACAAGACCCATAATTGGATACTTACCAAGGTTAGTTCTTCCGTTCTTATAAAATAAGCATTCACATTGATTTGAGCATATGTAAACGTGATTTAATTATAATGTTAGCTTAAAGATAAAATTACTTTGTGAACCTCAATTTACCTGTCTCAAGTCCCAAAAAACTTACGATGCTAAAGCTAAGGGTGATCGGATCTGGCACATGGCCGGGCGACGCACCCACGGCAGATGTCGCTTCAGCGTGATGGCGCACCTCGCTCAGCCGTGCCTCCGCCGCGCAGGCAGAGGGGCTCACAGCTGTAACGCCCATATCGCATGAGCTGCGCAAAAACTGCACCAATATTATATATTGGAATATACATTTGAAACACTGATACTGTACATATAAAATACTTGATACCTATAAGTCAGTAGATCTCACAATATATAGTATATAGTTAGAATTAATTATATAAGTTATAGTAGATACTTAGCCAAAGCTTTTGAAGTTCCCCCACATATAAGTCTTAGTAAAATAGAAGAATTTAAACTCAATGCTTAGTATATTATTATAGTAGTAATAGTAGGTATATAACTTAGCATACTTGATATTTTATAAATTTAAATAAGATATGATGATGGTATTGCCCAAATACTACCAAGAGAAACTCTTTGTGTTGTATACTAAAATAATATTAGTACAATAAGTCTATACAAGGTATAGATATAATTAAAAGTTGATATTTCCCAATTACAATGTCCAAGGTTCGTTTGAGACTTGACCCAGTTACTAGGTGTAGTTGTTGTCCTCTCTAAAGCTAATTAGGTGGATCCACCTTATGTTGTATGTTTTTCTACGCTAAAAAACACCGCTACCAGGACCCCTGCGAAAAACCTTAGAAGCTACCTATTGGCCGCCCAGAGCACTCGAGCGAAGCCTAGAGAAATAGCCTATTTCGTCCACAGGAGCCCCGCAAAGTCTGACAGCCGCTACTGTATACTACCAGTTATTGTTATATTATTGTTTCCTTGGTAACTTTCGTTGGTTTGTCATTTCTTGCTTTTTGTATTAATAACATACATTGGATTTGAAGATTGAGAAGTTGGGGAGTTGTAATAAAACAATACAAATCTAGGGAGACTTTAATTATAGAGGTACCCTCTAAATAGCCCTGTAATGAGGTAGACTACAAGCTCAACATCCTTACAGCAGGTAAATAAGCCTTTTAATAATAAAGAAAATAAAACACAAATAAAAATACAGTAATATATAATAATATATATAATAAATGATTTAGACCAGGACTTAACATGCGTAAGGGTTTTCTAAAGTCTTGCCGATTGACAGACCCTAGGTAGCGTTGGAAGCGCCCTCACTCCACGAACAAGATTAAGTGAGTATGGAAGGTGAGGAACTAACGCATGATGCCATTAAAGCAAAGTACTTTATGAACTTAACACAATATTCACACAAAATATAATGCATCTCGAGTGTTCAAAGACACCCCTTGTGCTATAATGGAGTATCTACCACAATGGTGGCGGTAAATGCGAGGAGGCTCACTCCGTTTGCAGTGCACTGCCAGGCAGTTACAGCCTGCTAAAGATAGTATTTGCTTCGCAACGTCACGTTG
>JABUQX010137913.1:0-12500 GCA_015478945.1 Trachelipus rathkii | reverse complement strand
TCACATCGGTGGTTACAAATGGCCTCAAAAGCTGGAATTTGTTCAGACGTTAATCTTTTTTCCGCTCAGATACTACAGTTATATAAGAGTCTTATTCTCCCCCTATATGGAATACTGTTCCCACATTTTGGGTGGATCCGGTTCCACCCTCCTTTGGATATTGAAGCTAAGGCTAAGAGGCTTGTAAACTGTCCCATACTTTCTGACTCCTTGACCCTCTTTCTCTGCAAGGTGATATTGGTGCCCAATCTCTTTTATATATATTACAACGGCAGGTCGAGAGAATTGACTCGCATTCTCCACCACTGCGTCGCCCTCGTGAAACACAAGAGGTGCCTTGTTCTCTCATGAAAATTGTGTGAATATTGAGACTCAAGGATCACTCGTTGTGGTACCCTCCTTCCAGCCACATCTGTTTTGTGTGGAACCTGCCTTCTTCTCTATTTTCCCTGCAAATATTCAATCTTCCTCATTTGTCCCAATGCCTCGCCCATCTGAGGAAATTATGTTAGGGCAGGACAGGGTGGGCTTACTTTCCATTTATTTTACTCCTTTTGTTTTCTTTGTACTTTTTCTCTTTAAATTTTTTTTTGCCCACCTTTGAAAGAGTCTAGTTCAGATGTGTTAGTTTTATTTATTATATATATATATATATATATATATATATATATATATATATATATATATATATATATATATATATATATATATATATATATATAAGAGAAAGAGAGTGGTGTATAGGGGGAGAGAGTGTATATATCTGTGTTGGTTATACATATATGTGTCTTTATTATATATATGTGTTCTCTATATATATATTATATATATATATATATATATATATATATATATATATATATATATATATAAATATATATATTATATATATATATATATACATATATGGCTAAATATATATATATTATATATATGGATATATAGTGGATATATATATTATATATTATTGTTGTTATTATTATTTTTTTTAAGAATATATATATATATATATATGTATATATATATATATATATATATTATATATATATATATATATATATATATATATATATATATATATGCCCCTTCAGTAGGTGTATTAGCTACAGATTCATCAGAGTAAATAAGAGTATGAAATGCTGGTTTACAAAAGATTTTTTTTTGAAGCAAGAAAACTAACGGTGTAGGATCATTTATGTTTTGCGCAAACACGCTTAGCACGTCTGAAATTCATGTTCCAAGGTTTATCAGAATTAACAAGTGATAGGTAAACAGATAGTTTTCCATTTACGATGTTAATTTTCTCCATCATTAATGGTACAATAACAATTGTAACCGAACCATAAATTTAAAGGAGAAAAGATATCAATATCGTCTCTCTCATCATTTTTATTCCTTGACTGTCATTGTCTGAGGATATTAATACTCTCTTCAGAGTTATTACGAGAGGATGACAAACAAGTGTTTGCTGATTATCATAATGATATCTTCAACTGATTGGAGTACAATGATACAATTGGTTGGAATAGAATTGTCATGGGATGGGAAGATATTTATTTTATCATCAGAGCTACCGTACTGGCAGAGAGATTCATTAAGTTCTTGCAACCTTAACATAATTTACAGAGTAACGTCATGTATTACTGAAAGTTAGCGTACTTTAATTCTGGCCTGTATTTTATTTAGTTCTTACTGAGCCTTAGTCGATTAAAGTGTGCCGCAATTGACCTATATTTTGAGAGAACTTTGCTGACTGTTGTTTGAGATGTCACAACATTCTAATGTTGGTGGCTGACGGAGTTTGTGTTTTTCACTCAAAAAAGAAACAATTTTCTTTATATTGGCACCAGAATCTCTCATGACACAATGAACATCATTTGGGGATAGGTTCCATTTCGTCAACATTCCATTAAATACGCCATTGAGATATTCACCTGTATGACGTTCAGTGAAAGGTTCAGAGCAGGACACAAAATTTGGCCTTTGAAATAATTGTCAACGGCATGACTACTCAGAGAATACAGAGAAACTGCTGATTGAGTATCTGACCATTCGTCGGAGGAGAAAGCTAACTTGGGTGATTATTTGATAGAGGTTATTAATTCCGAAACTTTAGTTTTAACACTGTCATACATTATTTTTCAAATAATATCTCCATAGTATTTTTTTTTTAGTACAAAGCCAAAAATTTCAACGTGACGAAACAGAAGATCGTCCATTAATATAACTTCTGTAAATTTACTATATCCATCCTTTATGATTTTTCGTTTCAGCGTGCCATATCTTTGTCTTTTTATGTTTCAAGAGTAATCTGCTTCTTTTTCTTAAAGTTGGTATTGGAGATCCTTTACTCTTTTACTCATTTTCTTTTCTACATCTTCCTTGTGTTTGATGCTTAGATAGTTCTTAACCCAGATATCATTCTTCCATTCCGAGAATAATTACGATTGCAAAGTGTACGGTTTGTGATGTCATGGAAAACAATATCGAAGTAATCCCAAACCACACTGGATAAGGATGTCATAACGGAATTGCTTCATCAGTTGATTTCGAACGAATATACTCACAAGTACGAGCCTACCAATAATTTATATTGCTAGATTTCGATTGTGACTCAAATTACTGTCACTACCTTGAAACGGCATTAGTCAACTCATTCTGATTAAATTCTCACAAAAGTTGCTAAATTTTCTAACGAGTCCTATCGAATCATTATTTATTCACATTTGCAGTGTCCGCGTGCGAATGCAAATATTTTATTTTTAATATTTGCGAAAGTCAATGCGAATATTTAAAACACCCGAATAAATAATATATATATATATATATATTATAGCAGCATATATATATATATATATTATAGCATATATATATATATATATATATATAGAAAGATATATATATATATATATATATATATATATATATATATATATATATAACATTTATATAAAATCTCTCTCTCTAAAAAAAAAAAAAAGTCGCTGGAATCGTACTGTTACAATAATTTTAACTTCATTCTTGTGATTTACAAAATTAGTTATTGTACAGCATGAAAAATGTTTATAATATATGGCAGCAATAGTTGCAATTGGTGCCTACGATATTGATACTTGTTTATCTATATATTATATATATATATATATATATATATAAACACAGAAATTGTATTTATGTATATATATATTTATATATATACTGTTAAATATTATATAAAGATATATTATAAAGATAGATATATATATGCAGTATATATATATATATATATATATATATATATATATATTATTATTATATATATATATATATATATATATATATATATATATATATATATATATATATATATATATATATATATTAATATTATTTACCACTAAAAAAAAAAAAGTCGCTGGAATCGTAGTTACAATAATTTTAACTTCATTCTTGTGATTTACAAAATTAGTTATTTTACAGCATGAAAAATGTTTATAATATATGGCAGTAATAGTTGCAATTGGTGCCTATAATATTGATATTTGTTTTTTCCATATATTCACACTCTTCAAACACAGAAAATTTATTAACATTATGATAACTGTGGTAAAGAGAACCAAAAGAAAACTGGCCCAGCTCCGAAGCATACTCCTTGAAATAACGAGTTGTATGCCTTCTGAGCAGCATGTCAAAACTCGATTGCATAGGCTATAATTAATATCAGGCTATAGAATATTTAGGGTTACATAGGCTATATGATATAACAAATTTAACCGAACCATAAATTTAGAGGAGGAAAAAAATTTTTAAGACAGAATGAACCTGCTCATCTCATCGACGATAGCAGCAACCTTCCCATCTTTTCGGAAGTCACCGTAGCGTTCTTAGTGTAAAAGTTTTAGTCATTCCCAGGGTAGTTAGCGTGGAAACTACTCTGAGTTCTTACGCTAGACAGATTAAAGTGCAAAAAGATGTCTTTAATAAAGTTTGAACTACAGGTGAGAAAGTATTAATATAATTTAAAAACTAAATGTAGGATTAGAGCCAGAGTTACTCAGATATCACTATAGCATATAAATTGACGTATTTAAAGCAAAACACTAGGGGTGAAGCAAATCACGAGTGTTTAAGAATGGTTATGACGTATATATATATATATATATATATATATATATATATATATATATATATATATATATATATATATATATATATATATATATATAATCCATAGAAGGGTGCTCATAACCCCATACAGGGGCTACATAGCATTCTGCTAGCTTGCCCCCGTGTGACAGGAGCGACCAACCAAAGTCAAGCAATGCCAACATGGGCACAACAACAGTTGCGACAAATTAATGCAATAATAAGACGAAGAAAAATTTCACTCGTGACAGGGAATCGAACCATCACCAACAGCGTCACCGTTGGACAATGTACAGGAGGCTCTACCACTAGACCGATCCGCCTCCTCAAAAAAGAAGGCATCTCGGACTAGTTTTCAAGTCTCCTGCTTCGATATCACTGCTTTGAAACTCGGAACTTATTAAAATCCATAGAAGGGTGCTAGGAAACCCTACTGTGACCACATGGCATCCGCTGGGGTGCTCCTAAGCCACAAGATAAACCAACCAAAGTCAGCGTAATCACAACATGGGCACAACAACAGTTGCGACAAATTAATGCAATAATAAGACGAAGACGATTCCCTGTCGCGAGTGAAATTTTTCTTCGTCTTATATATATATATATATATATAGAGTATATATAGAGTTATATATATATATATATATATATATATATATATATATATATATATATATATATATATATATATATATATATATATATATATATATATTAGTTATATATAGGTATAGGTAGGGTTGGTAGCTTTTATCCAATTTTAATAAAATAATTTAAATGGTAAAGTTAAATAAATTATTACAATTTTATTTGAAAGTGAAAAAGAAACTGATTTATAAAATAAATTTAAAGAAAAGCAACTACTTTAGTAATAACAATTATAATAATTAAATTCATTTGGAAATTTTCCTTCCTACTCTGTTCTTAAGAGTAAAATTCTAAGCTATGGGCGTACATAGATCTTCATATTTCATATAATAATATATAGGACTAGGCCAAGCGTCATACCTTGCTGTACGAGCGAAAAAATACGAAAATTCGCGGGTACGAAATTTTCGTTCACCCAGTGAAATCGCATGAATAAATTTGAAAAAAAGAATTTTGAATATCTCTCTCTCTCTCTATATATATATATATATATATATATATATATATATATATATATATATATATATATATATATATATATATATATATATATATATATATATATATATATATATATATAGGTATATATATAGGTACGATAAGTTTCTCTTACGTGTCAAAAGCATGGCAACAACAGTTTTTAGTTTGAAATCCTTGCATTTTGTAAAGTGTTTGGTTATTAAATAATAATTCTTTATTACATTACTTAAGTGATATTTACCTTTATAAAATTAAAATAATTAAAATAGTGCATAATGGAAGTGTAGATTTTATATTGAAAAATAGCATTAAAAGCTTATCTAAGGAACAACAATTTAATTTTAAATATATATACCTACATTTTTAATTTCCAACAATATCCAAAGGCAATAATGTTATATATATTATATTATATATATATATATATAGTTATATATATAATATATATATATATATATATATATATATATATATATATATATATATATATATATATATATATATATATATATAAACATAATAAGAAATTGATATTTAATCTACAAGGTACGATATATATATATATATATATATATATATATATAGAGAGATATATATATATATATATATATATATATATATATATATATATAACATATATATATATATATATATATATATATATATATATATATATATATATATATATATATATATATATTAAACAAGCAGAAATACACCCACTAATAAAAGAAAATAAAATATAAGCATATATATGTGGGAGGGAGGTGGAAAAGAAGAATAGCACTGGATTTTTTTAAGGTGGAATTAGAAGCAAATGTTTGAGCAAAGAGTTCAACTTTAGTGGAAGGTTAAATGGCATTTGTGCTGTCGATACTAAAGGAGGGCAAGAGGAAGAAGCAAATCTAAGAGTTAACATATTTTTGAAAAATGTCAGAAAGGACGTGAGGAAGAGGAGCCAGTAAGATTATTGCATTTTCTACTGAGAAAAGAATTTTTTAGGTGTCATGAGAATAAATTTTGCCCGATTTTGGGATGAAACATAAGTTGCAAAGGTTTCTGTAATTTGAAGATGAGAGTAATTCCTAAAGGCAGCGTCCCTGTGGCTAATAGCACTAGAACAAGCAGAGCTAAACCAAGGTTTTCTAGGTTTAGTTGAAGGTAAAGATCATAGGGTGCACGACTCCATGCCAGAGAGAATTAGTTCGCACTTTGCACACTCCGAGGGACCCTTTCCGCGGAAGCTGTAGCCATTCCATGTTAAATCAAAGAAGCTGTCGTACTATTTGTAGCATCGAAGTGCCAAAAACGTTTTCTCGCAGTAGGTGGGGTCTTTCCTGCAAAAGACTTGGAGAGATAGAACAGAGGAGGAAAGAATTTAACAGAATAAGAAGAAGGATTAGAGATTAGAAAAGGTCTAGAATGTTGGATTCATCTCAAAGATGATCAGAGATACGGGTAGGGAGCTGCACTAACTCCTCGAGGTCATTATGGATTGAAAAGTGGTAGCAAGTTCACCAATTGTATCTTGAGATTTAGAGGAAAGCAATTGGCCGAGGTGAACGTTGAAATCACCAAAAATGATGATTTCAGAGAAATGTGAAGAGAGAGAATGTGTTCTAATTTGAAGTTTAAGCAGTCGAAGAATTTAGGATAGTCGGTTGAGTTAGGAGACAGATATGCAGAACAGATGAAATTAGAGGTAGATTGAAATAGAATATTTTTAAAACTCCAAATCAATGACACTGGAGCAAACATCTTTGCACACATTAGCACAACAACGGCCTTTGGCTGAAAATTGAAGTAAGAGATAGTAGAAGTCAACACAGTAGAGTTTTAAGTCAGAAAGCTCGAACACCTAAGTTTCGGTTAAGAATCAAAGAAACGGGAACAAACAACAGCATTGTAAACATTGACACAACTGCCTTCGGCTGAAAATTGAAAGAGAAAGTAGGAGTCAACAGAGTAGAGTTTGAAGTCAGAACGCTCAAAAACCTAAGTTTCGGTAAGAATAAGAGATGAGGTTTAGAGGAGAAGAGGTGATGTTCAACAAAATTAAAATTAGATTTAAAACCGAGAAGGTTACACAAATTTATGAAGAAATGAGACCGTACATCAAAACAGGCATGCAATTTCGTGACGGCACCAACTTCATCACCGGAGGCTATCAATGGCCTTTAATGGTGATGAGAGTAGGGTAGATAAGGGGTTATTTTTGGAAGCCACCCTTAAAGGGTTATCCGAGACTAATCGCGTGGCTGCCATTTTTTCACATTTTTTATTTTCTTTTTAAAAGGTAAGTGTTGTCTGTAATTGTATTTTATTGTGTGTGATAATTAAGAGCTTGCTCCAATGTAAGAAAAATGTGGATATGAGCTCAAAAGGAAAGAACAATTGGGCACTGGAGTGCCATGAAATGTATTCTAAGACTCCGTACATATATGCCCAATGGTGGGTAATCTCATCTCTTCGGAGAGCAACATCCTCCCATATATATAGTTATATATATATATATATATATATATATATATATATATATTATATATATATATATATATATATATATATATATATTATGGTTATATATATATATATATATATATATATATATATATATATATATCCGTGCGGTGCGAAGTGGGAAGTAATTTTAGTGCGGTGCGCTGTGGTCCGCTCTCGGTGCGGTGCGGTGCGGTGCGCATTGGAAAAGAGCCGGTGCGGGTGTGGTGCGGCGGTATGATGACGGTGGCGTAGTGGTGCTGGTGGGGTGACTTCAGGTGGCGTGGTGCGCAAAAATGTGCTCGGCCAACACTAGTCTGAAGGATAGAAATGTGAGTTTGGCAGAGGCGAGAATAAAGGTGCAAAATAGGAGTGAATGGCGGAGTTTTGTATGGGGGCATGGTTGTGGCCCACCTGGGCCAAGGGATGAACCCTTACATTGATTTACCATAGTGAGGGTCCGTCGCGGTCCCGTGAAGCTCTAGGGTGGATTTCTGTCTGTGACGAGTTCTCACTAATTAATGGTACAGAGGGGGCGGTAAGGCTGGGCTTTCTTTTCGACTTTTGTCGTATTCTTCTACTGATTGTCTTTTCCGATGCATGACACGCACCTTACCCCCAGTCTTGGGGAAAAGAGGTAGATAAAGAAGAAAGAAGAATAATGTTGCAAAATCTTTAATGGAATGTAAAATATACCACAAAAAAATAAAATTAGGTAGTTCACCAAAAACATTTAATACAACGCCACTTCATAAATATATGGAAAATCATCACCGAAGAGAATATCTGGAAGTCAAAAATTTGGATAGTAAAAGGGAGAATCCTGTATTTTCTAGAACACTGGACACCCCAAAATAGCGAAAGATCGAAGCCGTGAAACAAGTGAGTCTTGAGGAAAATTTCTTCCCCCCAAAATTTGCCATATCAATGACCCCAAATCACAGGCAATTCTTCAGAAAATAATAAAATTTATTGCAATGAGTAACCAGCTATTCACAATCACTGAAGAGCCGGGATTCCTAGAACTTGTTGCCCATCTTCAACCAAAATATCTTATTTCTAGTAGAAAATATTTTTGTAGAGAGATAATGTTACCAACTTCATACAGTAAATTGAGATCAACAGTATTCAAGAAGTTATCTAAGGCTGATCAGATATCATTTATTTACTACAGATATATGGATAGCTAAATATTCAAACGAATCATTTATTTCTTTTTAACCACTCACCGGCTTACTTTACGAGCGAGTTTGGAAAATAGGACTATGTATTTAGTGCAATATATGTATATATATATATATATATATATATATATATATATATATATATAAAATATATATATATATATATATATATATATATATATATATATATATATATATATATATATATATATATATATATATATATATATATATATATATATAGCATTTAGATTTTAAATTTCAAAAGAATAATTTCTTAGTATCCTTACATTTGAGATATTTGAGTAAACTTTATTTCAATAATACTGTAGGTATGTAATACACTGAGTATGAATACTACACAAGGCTACCATTATATTTTGTTAAAAGATGGGCTATGGGTTATATAAAATAAATCCCTTCCAGCAAATTTACACTATCAAGCATTATTAGTAATTTGGTTCCTGAAGGCCGGAATTTTGAAAATTCCGCTGAAAATGGAAAAAAATGTCACCTGGCTGACCGAATTTGGGTACACCTCTGTTAATATACTGTATATATATATATATATATATATATATATATATAGAGAGAGAGAGTATATATATATATATATATATATATATATATATATATATATATATTATATGAAAGCAGAGTTTCTTGTAATGTTATTGGTTATTAAGTTATATATATATATATATATATATATATATTAATATACCGTATATATATATATATATATATATATATATATATATATATATATATATATATATATATATATATATTTAGGATATATATATAATATATATATATATATATATATAGTATATATATATATATATATATATAAGAGGGGACTACAAGTAAACAAAATATTTACATCTATTGATAATATTGGAGACCAATAAATTCTTCATAGCAGAGCACGGACGGGAGACCAAGTACAGTAAGAAAATTTGTGAAGGCATGCCATCTTGATATAAGAATGCATTCATTCAGTAATAGAGCTGTTAAATTTGGAAGGGTTTGCCACAGGAAGTTGTTGAGGGCGCTCGATTGCAGCATTTAAGAAAGGATTGAATAGGTATATGGATGGTTTGGGTATCATATAGTATATTTTGACCAAGCCAAATTGGCTGGTTTTTAGTTACAGCAGTTATTAATTTTAAACTGCATATTGTGACTGAGGTTAGCAATGTACTTCTAGCTATAGTTTTTTTTTTATTTTAGTGGTAGACTCTTGAGCATACTGGTAAGTTGTCGACTTGAACTAAGTACTTTGGCATTTACATGAGTATGTTTGGTGATTATTTGTTGACTGGGACAGTCTCGATAGGACAATGTGGCTTCTTACTGTCTCTATATTTCTAATGTTCTTAATGTTAATATTCATGAATGTATAGTATAGTATAGTATATATATATATATATATATATATATATATATATATATATATATATATATATGTAGTATATATATATATGTGTATATATATATATATATATTAGTGATAGGACGATTTTAATCGGGAACTGAGTAACTGGCTGTTTTTCAGAATCGGGAATCGAATCGGCAAATTGTACTGACTTTTATAATCTGAAAATAAATTTTAATTTGATCTTTGCGATATTTCAAAGACAATACTTCGAAGTCTGCCGTATTGATTTTTAATTTCAGTTCTTCCTTAATTCTATTTAATTAAAAGAAAACTGGATTGAGCGGCGCATCTTTATGTAGAGCCTAAGATATCATGCTAGGATTTTCAGACAGTCATGGTGAGGCAGACATTTGGCAATTTTTCGTTAGTCATGTTATGTAATATGTTTTGATAGTTATATACCCGTGAACTTAAGTGAGCAGTGAAATATTTGTCTTGTAGGCTTGTATAATTGGAGTTATTGAATATAAATGCTATCCTTTGAGTTTCACCTTTTCACGTGTATCTCACACAGCACCTAATATAAGTGATTGTCTTCAAAATGTTATGGAAGAATTCAATATTCCCAAAGCAATAAATTCATGTTATAGGAAGGGGATAACGCACCTAATATGACTGTAGGAGTTCACAAGTAGGATTCCAGGAATTACCTTTGCTTTTTACACTCTTTGACACTAGTTCTCTCAAATGACCCATATTTGAACAAAGAGATTTAAAAAGAGTATCATTATGTAAAGAATCGAATATTTCAACACTTGCTTCTAAAAGTATTGCAAGGGTGAAGAATATCAAACCAGATTTAATTTTTACTACAGCACAGATTTATTCAGGATGTACAAACGATAGAAGAATAGATCTCAGTAAGTTTCAAAGTTTTTAAACAAAAATCTTATTCTCATTTCATATTGTAGCGGATCATTCAAACCTACGTTGTGAAAACAACGGAAAGTTCTTGAAAAACTGAAAATACCCAGTATTCTTGTTGATTGTACAACTTGATGATAATATATTACATGAACTAAGGGTAATTGGTGAATGGAATCCCAAATATGAAAGATTTGCAGTTTTTTTGAAAAGAGTCAGAAAAAGGACTATTTGAGGGACTTGGGTCCACAGTATCAGTAGCATGGAAAAATTCAGTAAAAATAGATTTAGCATTTACTTTACTGATAAGAATCTTGTGCTTGCTACCTATCTTGATCCACGTTTTAAAACTACATTCCTTGAGGATGAATATAACAATAAAAAAGTGGAAGATATTCTTAAGCAATGGATGTGCGAAGATATATGTTGTATAAAGGAAAGGAAAACAGTTTCCACTACTTTAAACCAATCTTCAGATTCTTCTCATTTAACAGAATAGGGCGAAAAGAGTGATACTTTAACTTTAACTTCAGTTTTGAAAGCTGTTTTTCGGAATTTAAAGAGAAAAAGACTTTAAAAACAGCAAAGAAACTCATTTCTAAGGAGAAAGACACATATATTGAAAAAATTGAAGATGTTATAAAAGTAGAAATCAGCCAATATAAAAATATGAAACATTAAAAATTCAGAAAGTCCCTTACAATGGTGTTCATCGAATAAAGGTACCTTTCAGCATTTGGGTGTCCTTGCTAGAAAATATTTAAGCTCGCCCCCTTTTCCGTGGAAAGTGAAAGACTCTTCAAAATTGGAGGATCAATTTATTCTCCTAAAAAAATCGGATGCACTCAGAAACGGGAGAAATGTTAATGTTTTTGCACTACAATTTAAGTCATGCTTTGACTACAAATAATAATGATAATTTTGCTTCAAGATCTTACTTTTAGTAAATTAAAGAAGGAATTTTTTTTTAAACAAAAAATGACAAAATTGTTCATTTATTGTAAGATTTTTAAATATTGCTATTATTTTTCAGTGGTTAAATAAATAAAAGGTAATTAACTAATTATTTCTTTAGCAAAGATAAAATATAAGAGAATTCTATATCATTAATTTATAAGGTTTTAAATATCTAAAATTAAGTTGATTTAAAGTAGTTAGGTATATAGCATGAGAAAGGGTGCACGAAAACGCGAAAGCGTTTCAATGATAAATGCGAAAACGGTTAAACACCTAAATTAAACTGAACGAGTACATTA
>JABUQX010137912.1:10000-13478 GCA_015478945.1 Trachelipus rathkii | reverse complement strand
AAAATTTAAAACAAAAGAGTTTTCCGTGGGGAATTATGATATTATTGTATTCTTCTATTGAATTCTTTTTAGATTTTTTTGAACTGAGCTACCTGTCGACTCTATATCCTGTATCCCTTCGTCCTGACGTCCACTAAATCGGCGTTGAACCGGATAGTTCAGCCCTAAAAAGGTTGATTCACTTGATTGTCGCGCGAGCTAGCTTATCAGGTCGATTTTTCGGCCTGCCGCGTTATACCCTTCGAAAAGCTCACTACTAATATTAGTTGGGCGCCTCTACCGGGAATCGCACAACGAAGCGGGACACATATTCGCAGCTAACCATTTAGTCCTGTAGCCCTAAGAGTAGTCTTCAAACAGGATTATGGAGGCGTCAGTATAGGTGACGCCCTTCATTCCTGGGAAACACTAATAATTAAGTCGAAGCGATCTAGAGTGCCAAATCTCCGACAACCTTTAAAATTTTTTGTTTTGCTCGTGAATTACATTATTGATTTTATTTTTTCCATGAATTTTTTCTTTGAGAGGCACACCTTAGACCTGTCGACTTATATCAGTTCCCCTTTATCCTGAACGGTCACTATATCGCGGTTCGAAGACGATTAGGTTCATTCCCTAAAAGAGCTTATCGCGCCGCACGCACGTTCGTAGGTCGGTTTTTCGCGTTCCCTTCGCGAAACGCTCACCTATAATATTAGTGGTTACCTTACGGGAATCGCAAAAACGCCGGGCCGAACGCTTGTCGATTATTATAATCTGATTATAGTTTAATCCAATTTATATAAGCTTAATAGAGTTATTATACTCTTCAAATATCCTATTTATCACTATAGACCATCCGATTAAGATCATACCTGAATCTGAGCCAACTATCTTCGGGAATGAAACTAATCATACGAGTTCAAACCATGCTACACATTCAGACAGTAAATAATCTGAGCGAAACTTATAATAAAATCTATTAATTATGTATCATCTCTATGAATTAATAATTATACTTCCATTACATTGAATTTCTATTTTAGATTTTCCGCACTTAGCAACGCTATTCGACACAATAGAAATCTTTCAATATTCAGTTCCCTTTCCCTGCATCGTCTCTTCACCCTTATCCTTCGTTCCTATGTCGGGTTGACAGTCGCATTCTTAGTCTTCATTCCTCTGCTCATATAAATCGTCTGGGTCTCTGCCTTCCTTCTCTCTTCCTGCGTGACGTATTCGTTCTTGCTTCATCTTTTCCTCGTGTCTCCCCTTCGCGAAAATATACGTTCTATCTACTTAACCTTCTTTATTATGCGTCTTGTTCTCCTGCCTTTACGTCTTGGCGTTCAACTCTGCAAATCATTCGCGGTTCCTGAACGCTCTCTCTTTCCGCGTTCCTTTTTTCTTTTAGTTACTCTATCTTTTCTCTGCTTATAAGCGCGAAAAGAGTACTCACTTATCATCATCTCGAGTTTAATATGATCGCGTCTATATGAAACTTCAAATATAAAGAGAGTCGCCCTACATACGGTGAATGACAAACTTAATGAACGTCTGCGGTCTCTTAAAAAGAGCTGCAAATTCCCTGAGGAATACTTAAAAAATCTTTTATTATTGTGACATACCGCCATTCAAAGTGTGTATATGCAGTGATTACGTATTTTATTCGATGAATTTGTCTTTACAGTAACTCTTTCGCAACACCTCTGACCATGCAGAAAAGAACTGGAGAATTCAAAGCAAGGGCAATAACGAACTTATATCATAACTGAGTATATTTCTCGCGATTTCCTTGACGTCCAGCGTAAACAACAATTGAAATCATATTCCGGTTGAGAACAAAGCTATCAAATTTCTTATGAGTAAGACAAGCAAGTCTCCTAATATAGAGGTGCGAACGCAGTAAACACAGTATAAGGTTCGTGCGATTTATAATAACGAGTCAACCTTCGACAGACGTCAATTCACAATAACATGAATCATCGTATGTGGTAAATGCCTCTACCTGGAGAATCGCGCTAAAATAAGCGCGAAACAACCGAGAAACACGAGAGTGCAGTCATTGTTCATAAAGCGCATTACTCCCAAATATATGATTTCTAAAGCTCAACATATACTATACAAAATTCTTCGATTATTGAAGACGTGCTATAATTAGTGAGCCAGCCAGCTCAATATCTGCGCCGATTATCTTAGAACTAATATAATAGTGACGAGCACAGGTGCGTTTGCCCAGTATAAACCATACCGGAATCTACCGAAAAATCTTTATTAACAACAAAACAGTATAAAGAAAAATTTTGGTGTAAATTAACTACTATTTTATAATATTCTATTTCATTTTATATTATATATATCCTTATAGAGAATAATATGTGTATCGCACTCGTATTAGACCTTCAGTAATTTCTATATATATTCTAAACTAGACTTAGTTCCCGATTATCCAGCTGAACAAAGTCACGTAAATAACCTATCGAGGACGAGATTAATGAATACAATTTTATATAAATTCATCCACTAAAAAACCATTTCAATTGCAGGACGTTCTGAGTTTCAGATAAGTCTTTGTTAACTAGTAAAGTACACATAAATACATGAGCTATAGAGAGAGTCGCCTTACGAGCCCACCCCGAGCATCCAACATTAGAGCAGAGAAAAGCCTAAACGAGAAGAGAATATTATCGAGAGAAACCATATTTAGTTTAAGAGAGTCCTAAATAGTAATATTCTTTCAAAACTCGATTTAATGAAATAACGTCAAATATATATACGTGACGCAATACGTCTCATACTAAGCCGAACTACTTATCATATGAAGCGAAAGGGAGTATCTAATAAATGTGCAATAATTACTCCAGAAATAAAACCTTAAAAATATATTTTTTTGAAGTATATTGACATAAATTATATATTAATATAATATTATATTTTATGCATAATAAATAATTGAAAAATAATTTTTAATAAATTTCATAGCAATACTATAATAAGTATCCATATAATCGAACGTTTATAATATTCAAGAGTCCACTATCTCATAGTATACGATCTAAACGAATAATATATTCGTGAGATGAAGAAGCGAGACATAAAGGTCATCCCTAAAAGGTGCGAACAGCGAGACACGTAAGAGTAACGAGATTTTTATTCGGCGAGTTGCCACTATTATCGCAAACGTCACATAATAAATATATGAGTGTAGCAGTCTAATACGAGAGAATCTCGCAAAATTTTAATGAATTGAAATTGTATTGAAATCTTTCGATAGAGTCTTTCACAACGATTTGATTTCTAAGCTTCCTCTTTCTGTATCTATAATTATCTCTCATATCATTTCCTGTAGTTCTACAACAGATGTTTACGAACACAATTCATACTTTAAGTCTACCATTAGGGGTTCTCTTCAGGGTTCCATCCTATCCCCAATATTTTCTACTTTTCATTGACGACGACCTCTTCATCACTTCATCACCTCTTCACTCCTATGCCGACG
>JABUQX010137911.1:0-10000 GCA_015478945.1 Trachelipus rathkii | reverse complement strand
TACTTAATTTTCTGTCATATTTGTTTTTAATTTTTTCCTTTTAAGTGTATTTTAATTTGATGCATATAGGAAGCATTTTATAAAATGAGCGTGAAAATATAACACACACTAAAATCATCAACTTTTGATAATTCTTTTATACCCTTTATGTAACTCATTTCCTGAGTTGTTTGCTTTTCAGGGTCAAAGAGCAATCAGACATCACGTTTATATTCCACCTTCCCTGGCGTGGTACCCCCCCCCCCATTCATTCTCTTTGATGTTTTGCGAAATTATTTATTTTTTACACCATAGTCAAGGTACTCTTGGAAATCCTAAAGATTGTTTAAAATTCTACATTTACACTCATGTTTCATCCAAATTTTCTGAAGTTCTGCAGCTGTATCTCAACTATGGCTTGGTAATTTAAGATCTTATTATTCTATAAAAAAAAATCCCAACAACTGAATTTAAATTCATCTAAACTTGTTCACAGCTTCGTTTATATTTATTTTAAATTGTTTTAAGACTTGTATATGTTTTAGCCTTAATTACCTCATTGGTGATGTTTCCAAAGTTTTTTGAAAGCTCCTCAAAGCAAGAACTATATGAATACAAAGCCTTAATAACATTTTATTTTCAAACCCAGTATGATGCTTAAAGAAGTAACAGATCTTTTCTGGTTTCAATCAGGTACTTATAGAATTTCTTTTTTATCCAAACCGCATATTTGTTTTTTTGGTCAGGTATTGTATCCAGGTGCTTGTCATTAACTCTGCCATTCCACTCCCACATAAAACATCTTATTTATGTATTGTGGCTCTTGACTTAGAAGATTACTATAATTCTTAAGACTTCTCAAACACCAGATATTTTCCACACTTCATATTAACTTGCAGTTTCTTCATTTATCGGTGAGTTTTTGTCACTTTGTTACTTGAGTATTTGTCACTTCTCTATAAGCTACTTTAAACAAACATGATCATTTTCATCATTTTTTCTTTTCCTCTTATTCCACGTTATTTATTTACTAAAATATGACAAATTTTATTTAAATAATTCATATTTATCTAAAAAATTTATTTGCATAAATTGGTAATTTTTTTACAAAACATATTTCACTATTAATTTCAATATGTTGCTGAAAAATTGTACATGGAAAAGAGAAACTAACCACGTATTTAAAATCAGCTTGAAAATTTAATCTTGAAATATAAATCAACAACGAAAACATCGAATTTCAAGAAGAGAGAAAATAATCCTTTGTGAGGATTTATCTTAATTTCAGTTTCATACCTTTACAAATCAAATAGTGTGAATTTAATTTATTTATTTATTTTATTTTTTTATTCCATTCATTCATTCATTCATTCATTCATTCATTCATTCACTTATTTATTTATTTATTAATTTATTTATTTATCCATTAAAATGTCTTGGAAACCCCACATCACAACGGTTACTAGGGCGGCCTCAAAGAAACTGGGAGTTCTGTTTAGACTGCGAGACTTTTTTTCCTCTTCACAGTTACTCCAGTTATACAAGGGTCTCATCCGTCCTTGTATGGAGTACTGCTCTCATATCTGGGGAGGCTCTGGTTTCACCTGGCTTTTGGATAGGGTCGAGTCAAAGGCAAGAAGACCTGTCTTGCACTTTCTAGTTCACTTGACCCTCTATCTTTGCGGCGTGATGTTGGTGCTTAATCTCTTTTCTATAGGTACCGTAGTGGCAGGTGCTCGTGGGAACTTTCCACTCGCGTGCCCCCGCCCTTATACAACGCCCCTCGTAGCACAAGGGTGCTGTTTCTGCACATGAGGTTTTGTGTTGATATTAGCACTCCAGACTAGTTCGCTGCGGCGCCTCCTTCTTCCTGCCACCTCTGTTCTGTGGAATTCTCTTCCATCTTCTGCGTTTCCTACTCAATTTAATCTCCCTCACTTTAAAGCCCGCGTCTGTGCTCATCTGCGTAATTTGTGTTAGTTGAATTTTTGTTGAGTTTAACACCCCCTCCTTGAATAGGGCTTTGCCCGTGAGCGGTGGTGACAACTGTAAAAAAAAAAATATATATATATTTTCGCTCCTTACTGATATGGCAATCCTTTTTCTCTCTTAAAATTTAATTACTATAAAAACATTTGAAACCTTGTGACAATGCTAAATGATAAATATTACAACAACAATAAATGAAAGAACACGATAATAATAATAATAATAATAATAATAATAATAATAATAATAATAATAATAATAATAATAATAATAATAATAATAATAATAATAATAATAATAATAATAATAATAATAATAATAATAATAATAATAATAATAATAATAATAAACCTTTTTTAATTGCTACACTCTAAGCATGATTTTTATTTAAAATATTTATCACTATTTACTAAACAGTAATAATAATTAATAGACAATTACATCATTAAACACATAGGAAAAGTCATAATACTTATTATAATAATCAAAATATGTAAATTTTAAGAAAGTAATAATAACATTTCCGACTTCTTAGTCTTATATCATGTCTATGAGTTCTTAAATTGAGTTGCGTTATAGCGACAACTCATTAATTTATAATAATTGACCAATTAATAGACTTTAAAATACTCTACGGAAATTTATATCCGTATTTCATTTATTTGTGATAACAGGTCAACAAATTTTCATTTTTTTTTTGTTGTCTCTGATCCGATAATTGTTTGTTATGTATTCTGTTGTGCTGAACTCAAAAATAATATTGTTTTGGTCTGTCACGTCTAGTTTAGATTATTTAAATGTAAACATTGGAAAAAATTGCAAAAAATATTATTTTTCCCGTGAACAGAGATAAAACGGTTGGTTATACAAACAGATAATCTAAATAAAATATATGTGTCTTGCTGAAATATATATTCTGTGAAAATTTCATACTTATAGGACAGATAATAAAAAGGATATAGGTTTTTTTTTTATTTCAGAAATGGTAAAAAAAAAAATTTCTTTTTGCAATTTTTTAGTTTTCATATTAATGGCGGCAAAACTGGACCTTGAAGACAAACACCAGTATAAATTTTGGATTCAGCGCAAAAAAAAAAACTACATACATATACAGGTCAATAAAAATGTCGTTCCCTAGTATATTAATAATAATATTAATAATAATAATAAAATAATGATAACATTGGGGACCAAATTTTTGTTGAATTGTATTTAAGATTTGTTTCTTGTGTAGTGTTTTGCGCTGAATCCAAAAATTATATTGGTGTTTGTCTATAAGGTCCAGGTTTGCTGCCATTCACTTGAAAACTAAAAAATTAATTTTTTACTATTTCATAAATGAAAAACCGCTATATTTTTATTATATGTCCAATCAATTTGAAATTTTCATGGCATATATATTTGGGCAAGATGCACATATCTTATTTACATCATCTGTTTGTATATCCAACAGTTTTGTCTATTTTTCATGTTTACATGTGAATAGTGACAGACAAAAACCAATACGATTTTTGAATTCTGCACGAAGAAACAAGTAAGAAACAGGTATTCTTTGTCTTGGAAAAATTCTTTGTTGACCAGTGTAATATTTTCTTCATAAAGTTGAGAATTCGCATGGTTTTAAAAATTACACAACGTAATCTTTCCTAAAAGAATTTGTAAAGTAGTAATTTTTAACCAAACACACACACACACACACACACACACACATATATATATATATATATATATATATATATATATATATATATATATATATATATATATATATATATATATATATATATATATATATATATATATATATATATATATATATATATACTTCAGTGGTAAAAAACTATTATAAGGAAGACCCAAAATGACGTTGGATTAAGACCGATTCCCTTGCTTAAATATTTGGTCTATGTCAGATTTCACCATTTACCAATGTCTCAACAACTAGCATTAGACAAGAGTGATAATAAAATGGTCACCTCTCATAAATGAATTCAAAAAATTACAGCAGCTTGTTTTTACCAGTGAGTAACTGACCTCTGCCTACTGAAACCTGTTTGATATAGGTCGGGAGAAATGGATGCAATGAATTACCAGTCTTTGGACAAAATATATGACAACGTTCGGGATAAAGCAATTAGATTGACTAACGATCTAGAAAATATCAATTAGAGCATCGTGGGATTGTGCAAAGTAGGGAGTAAACACAATGAAACTAAATAACAGAAACGACAAATGAGGCACAAGAAAGAAGATTAGGTTTTTTGATCCACCAACTTAGAATAACACGTTCTTAAAATAGAGAGCAATTCAGAATTCATAATTAAAATACTATGTAAACTCTCAATTGGAAATACAATTCAAATAACTCAAGTTTATGCACCAACTTCCTACCACAAAGAAGAACTGGAAAACTTCTTTGAGATCCCTACCGATAAACAATTCAAATAATTCATTACAGCAAAAGAATCATGGCCGAATTTAATTTAAAAACCAATATAGGAATATAGAAATTATAGAAATATAACACCAATACAGAGAGAAACATTTTTACCACTGTGGGAAATGAAAAAGGGATTTTCTGATAGAATTTCATGGGAATTTAAATAATTCATATTGAGTTAAATTAACTTGAAAATAAAAGTAGAAAATTTAATTGAAAATGTCTCATTGAAACACAAAATAATATCGATTACATCTTAACTAACAATAAAGCATCTTCTTTGATATTTCAGTTCTAAAGAATAATATTAATTTAAAATAGGGAGTGATCACTGATTGGTGAAAGGGCAAATTTATTTAAACCAATAAGTGCAAAGAACCAATTTTAGGAGACGTAATACATCATTATCTGATTTAACTGATTTAACTTTAATCTTAGAGAAAATGAGCAGAATATGTTTAGAGTAGATTGGTTTAGGCGTTAATTTTTTAAGTAAAAAACATTTAACTAAACCAACATAACATTCAGATAACATAACATATTAAAATATTGTCATAATTATGTAACTAAGTATCATTAACTGAAATAAAAAGTATACCTGAAGACACAAGAGTATTAATAAAAAAAAAGGGGAAAACATAGCTAAAAATGAAACCATTTAAGATAGAATAGAATATACTGTACTGAACAAAGTTATGAAGAAACTTATTATAGAAAATGCAAGAACACTTATTAACTCGTCATGTACGCAATTAAAAATAAAAAATAAGTAAATCAAGATCTTAAATCGATAATTGTTACTTATGAATTTGCTGTAACAGTAATAAAAGTTAAAAAAGAAAATAATCACTATAACATAGTTACAAATATTAAATCAATCACAACACGCGTATAATAAGAATTTTATGTAAAGTTATATATGAGTATTAATGATAAATGACCTTTGAACATATATTGTAATGATTTTCATTTCAATCCTATAATATATACCGAAATAAAACATACAATAAAGTACATAAAAAGAGTAAATTCGCCTCGTAAAGATGAAAAATCAATCGACATATTAAAAGACTAACAAGAACACAAAATTCATCAGAAATCGAAAAATGTCAGCAACATATTTCTTTATAATAAAAAAAGAACTGCAGAATAAAAGACCAATTAGCTTCCTTCCAGGACGGTTATATAATATCGACAATTAATAACAATAAGCATGTATTAATAATATAAGTAAGTCATAGCACCGCTACAACTTAAAATTAAATCACATTATTCGTAACGACCAACAGTTAACTACTATCACTTTCGTTCTTTCACATTTACTCTTGCACGCATGATATACTAATAAAATTTCAATAAGCAATGAAAAATTTCTTAATATCGAAATATATAAGGTTAAAATATTAACCTTAGATAATAATAATGATAAGAGATGTAAAAGTGTGCACTTCAAAGAGCTCTAAAATTTAAAATACAATACACAAAAAAGGCAGATCAATCCAATCATTATTATTATTAATATAATGATATATATATAATGATAATGGATAAATTGATAATGATTAATGATAAATGATAATGATAATGATTATATTGATAATTATATATTTATAATTTTAAGTACTATAGTATAAAGTTAAGTTATAAGTTCACTAATAATATATTATAATTGTAATTTTTATTTATGAGTTTATAAAAGATTAGATGAAATGAAAGCATAATCATAATTAAATATTATAATGAATAATTATATTGAATAATAATAATAAAATAATAATAAATAATTATAATAAATAATAATGAATTAATAATTAATAATAATAATAAATAATAATAATAAATTTCCCTTTTTAAACCTTAGATTTCGTAATCTGCTTACTTAAACTTACGTGTACAGTGCGTGTTTCTTATTTCACTTGTGTTGTGTTAGTTTTCCTATATTCCTAAACCTCCTATTTCCACCTCTTCGTATGTGTTTACCAACACACACACACACACACACACATATATAATTGACTATATACTATATATATATATATAGTAGTATTTGTATTATATATTATAAGTCAATAAATATAATAGTACACAGATATGCTTACTGAATTTTCAAAATATAGGTATTATATTTATTTATTATATTTATTTTTAATATATATATATATAATATAATATTATATCGTATTATAATATATATTATAATGTTTATAACATATACAATATAGTATAGTATATATACATATAATATATACATAATATTAATATATATAACATAGAATAATATATACATATATATACTACACATTTATAATTATATATTTAATATATATATATTTAATGTTATATTATATAAAGAATATATAGTATATAATTATATATATATATAGTATATATATATATATATATATATATATATATATATATAATACATATATATCTCTAACTATTCCTTAAATGCATTCAGCTATCCATTTTTCAAATATAATTAACACTTATAAATCACTTCGTTAGTTCATATCTGTCATTTACCCTTAACTTCCTATATATCATAGCTATCCTTAATATAATTCTCAATGTCCGTCTATCCCATAAATCCCATATATAAAAAATATACACCACCAGCTAGATCTATTTTTTAACTTTGAATGTTTACCCTTTTTTGGGAATTGTAATTCCTCTTAAAGATTTTTCCCTCTCATCTTTAAAATCTTGAACTTATTTAGTTTAATCGAACAGCACATCATAAACTTTGTTAATCTTTTAAGATTTTAACCTTTCGTAAACTTTATTTATATTTATTTACTTACCAAGATTTTGGGGCAAAAATGCTACCTGTTGTTTATAAAGCTGCTAAAGGTCACTAATTCATTGTCACAATCCTCGGGATATTTAAACACTTTTAACCTTCATTTTTAAAAAAAATCAATGAATTTAATTTTGCTTGGAAAAAGTCAATCTGCTACTTAAAATTGGGAGGTTTATTAAATATGACACCAGTCCGGAATTCTTTGACAAATAATATATATATAATAGTATATATATATTAATATATAGATATATATTAAATTATATATATATTATATATATATATATAATATAATATATTATATATACCTATACATAAATAAATATATATATATATAACAGTATCACTCACTATATCAACTATACCTCACTATATATATATACTATACCTATAACCCCTATAATCTCTATTTAATTAATATATACCATAAACGCAATTAACATTTAATATAAATATAATACTATGAAAATACGATTATATAGATATATAAATTCATATATCTATATTATATATATATATATATATATAAATATAATACTATATATATCACATATATATATATACCTACACTCTTATATTATATATATATAATATATATAATATATATAATATATTATATATATTAGAATGATTGTATTCATTTACCCTATATATATATAAATATATACCCTATATATATATATATAATATAATAATATATATATATATATATATATATTATATATATATATATATATTATATAACTATAATATATATATCCCAGTGTACATCACTATATATATATATATATACTACTCATTATATATATAATACTAATATACTATATATATATATATATATATATATATTACTATACTCATACTAATCATAACATATACCCATTAAGGGATATAATGATAGTCTAACCACTAGTAGACATACCTATATACATACTAACTATTATATATAAATAACCTAATATACTCTATATAGACTACTATAATAATGAGGATGTAAGTTAGTATGAAATATATATACACTAGAGGTTACACATATTTACTATATATATAAATATATATATATATATATATATATAGTAATATATATATATATATATATATTATATATTATATATAAGACATAACTATATCATATAACATATATACCATACCTAATAACACCTATGACTATATATGACGAGCCAATATAATTAGTATATAGATATATTATTATAATATTAATATATAGTATAGAGCATAATAATATAAATATATCATAATATACTAACAATATATAATAACCGTACATATAACAAATAACTACTATACCCATATTATAAATATACTCACTAAGAATATATATATAAACTATTAATATATATATTGGATATAAGATACATATATATAATAAATATATATAATATCAAAATAATAAACTCTATATATATATATAAATACCAAATAAATATATATAATATTATTAAATAATTACCCATATATTATATAAAGACAATATTATATAAGAAATAAAACCAACACCTAAAATATATAAGAAATAATATTAATAAGCTACAAAACTAACTCTAAATCATAATACCTCTCATAAAATATTAACCTAAATAGTAATAAATATACATAAAAATAAATAATAGATAAAAGTAATCTAACATAATAATTATTATCAATTATAAAATTTATATATTATATTATATATATATAACATAACCAAACTATCAAACTACTATATATAATACACACCAATAATTATAAAAGTAACCTAAAGAATCATCTGCTAACTTACAAGTTGAAAATCACCTCATAAATATTACATATAAAAAAAATATATAATATAATATTATAAGTAATAATATATATATATATGACTAATAATATAAATATATATACAAACATAACCTAAACATACATAGTATTATACTATAAGGTATATCACACCAAAAAAGCGAAAAATAATTCTCGACCAATCAAATAATCCAATAACCCAAAAACAAAAAATAATTATAGAGGGTACAACATTAGTACAAAATACCTACAAAACATTATATATAACAATGACCTAATACATATAATAACTCAATAACATAAAAATAAATAAAAATTCTCAAATAATAATAATAAAAACCTCCATATAACAACCAATAATAATTAATTAATAAATATATAAATATAAATCAATATAAAACATATCAATAAATAACATAAAAAACTAATATATATATATATTATAATCAAACTAACTAACCGATACTAACACCATAAATATAAATATGCCAAAATAATAGTAACCTCAACTAATCACTATAGCTCAAAACCAATCCAAATAATAACTAATAAAATATAATAATGATAAAAAAAATACAACAATATACAAAAACAAAAATCAATAAACAAAATAACCCTAATAAAGAAGTACACCAAAAAATATAATATAGTCAATAATCAAATAACTATATATAATATAACTACAATCTTAAGTTTATACTTACGGATACAATATATAATATATACTAATATAATATATTAAACCAAATATAAACTATTATAAAAATAATATAATATAATATAACTAAAATATAATAAAAATAATATACATAAATATATACTATATATATATATATATATCTATATTATATATATATAAATAAACACTATAATAATAAAAACTAATTACCATATAAAATACTAAACTATACTACATCTATAATAACACCAATAATATAAAGTAAATATATATACATATACTAAATAACCCTCATATAAACATAACTCCGATACTATACTAATATAACCAT
>JABUQX010137910.1:30000-38252 GCA_015478945.1 Trachelipus rathkii | reverse complement strand
ACTTTATAAAATTTTTACACCAAATAAATTACATATGTATATAATTTATATATCAATCCATTAAATTAAGAATTATACGAGAAATTTGAGAATGAATAGTCAAATTTGCTCGATAATACTTTAAAAATTATGCTATTTTATCTTAATAACTCTATCAGGTTAGTGCCTTTTCATATATTAGGAAAATTAAATGGATAGTGTTTGAAATCCAATTTCAAAAAAGCAGAAAGTGGATTTAATTCAATAGTTTAGCGGGTACTAATTATAGTAACGTTATTTATTTAAATAAATTAGATAATTATTATATTCAAATATATGATATATTATATTTTAAATATATACACCAAATATTTTAATTAGTTATGTTTAAACCTATGTATTTATATATAAATATAAAAATTATATATCTAAACTATAAATATATTACTAATACGCTTTTATTACTTTAATAATATTTCACAATTACTAATAAGTTTGTAAGGATATAAATTTGCTTTATTTAAATTAGTCATTTCCATTTATACCATAAAGTTGAATTTATAGTAAGGACATTCAATTTGTAAACAATTTTACTTTCGTGTTTATCAATAATTCTTTAGTTAAAAAACTTGAGGGCTATTTTCTTCATACCATGGAGTATTTTATTTCTTCAACAGATATATCTTTTTATTAAATTGATTTAATTTATTTTATTATCTTATTGTTTTTATTATTGTTTTCTACTCATATTTTTAATTAGTATTTGCGTCTAGTAAATAGTTTTGTAAATTTATATAATTATTTTTATATTTAGGATTTATCAAAGTTAATACTATTTATTCTATCATAAATCATTTCACGATTCCCTATTCCCAAACTCCCCTTCTTATTAACTAATCTATTATCCCCCCCAGCACATCATTCAATAAGTTCATTTCTAAATTTCACATTTGAAATTATTGGTAAAATCTTAAAATTGAGTTTTTAAACTGTATTTTCAGCATTTGCGGCATTTCTATGTATGACAAATATATCTAGTTTCAGAATAAATTTAGGTTTTTAACTATTAGAACTATTACTAATTTTGACATTTAATTTTTTTATTATTTTTCTATAATAATCATGACAATTAGAATTAATTTGAGATTCTTTATATAATAGTGCTAATGTATTATTTGTTCTTTAAATCTGACATTGTCTTTTTTTCATGCGAGATTACCATCTTTTCATTCTTTCTACACTAAATCTAGTCATTGTTTTTTGTATATAGCTAAATAATCAATCTGTTGATGATTGAAGAAGCAGTTTCTATAATATTTTATGTAGTATTAAAACTAATTATTTTGTCAAATATCCAAACTTCGGCTGATTTAACTTATGGACACTTCTCTATAAATTAATTTCAAACTACATAATTGATGACATAAATTGCACAAACTTCTTTAAAAATGTAACGATTATGAAATCTGCGACTCTCTAATAAATTTCTAACATGCTTTATTTAAGTATATTTCATGGATACTGGACATATAATATTATTAAAATTGTAAATGAGTTTTATATTAATGGTAATTTATAGTAAGCATTTTGAAAAAATTAAAATTTATGTTTCTTATGTGAATATATAGTACAATTTCCATAAAAAGTATACTAAGATAATACATGAGAATAATATAAATATTTTAATCGTGCAACTATATAAATTATTAGTTTTATTTAGTTTTAATTATATAAAATATTTATCCACAATATTATAATTATTATTATATATATTATTGATTTATTATTTATAATATTAATATACAAATATTCATTAGTTGTGTAAACCATTTGTTATTATTTAATAAAAAAAGTTATATTTAACTATTTCACTATATAATTACGTAGATATATATACATTATTTCCTATAAACTTTTAGAAGATAAAAAATTTCTTCTAAATACCAAGTGTTAAGAATACTTAATACTTAAAGTACGCACCCCTCTTCCTCGACATGCCAACATGACATCTGTAAAAACAATAAATATACTATATAAGAGCTACATGTGAAAAATAAATTAGGAGTAAATTTTTAATCTAATACAAGTTAGTTTTTAAACGGTATGAGATCACTATGCTTTAATTCTCATTTGAAAATTAAAAAAATATAAAAGTAAGTCTTGACCAAAACTAGCAACTATATTAAATTGTTAATTTCAATAGAAACAGTCGAATTAAATGGATGTAAATGATATCTTTATATATTAAGAGTAAGAATCGAAGAGTGTGTCGAACATAACTATTGGATAGCGCTTCTCGATGGTGTAAAGCGTGCGGAGAAAGATTTCCTTCAATATAATTGTGCTGATTTTTTTTTTAAACTTAAAAAGATACCAAGGGTTAACCAAAGAGTGGTTTACTGATCTTCGGGGTTTGTTCGGGGAGCCTAAAACCGGTGGGTATTCAGATCGAGGGATAAGGAGAAATCGATATTTCTCTCACATACTCGTTCCCACCTCGATACGAGTTAAGGCATCGAACCCCTAAAAAGGGAAAAACTTATCCATCTTCAATTCAGTCCATTACTAAAATAATGACATCAAAACCCATTTTAAGTGTTAAAATCCCCTGTACTCCTTAACATTTTTTCTAATTCCTCCACTTCAAAGTCCATTACTAAAATAATGACAACCAAACACCTTAAAATTGAGTTTTATGGTGAGCGAGCGTACGGTGCCATACAGCCCTATTGATGTTACTTAATGGATATTAAAGGTATGATTTGTGTTTTAATTTATAAAATTACTTGCTGTAATAAATTAATTTTCTTATTTATCAAAAGATATGGTCAATGAGGACTCTCAGGAAGAAGATAAGCATTGAAACTTCACAATATAATGCTATTCGTTATTTTCCTGTATTGTCAGTGTGTACTATGTTTTTTTAGAGTTTACATTTGGAGGATGACTGTCTTTTTCGGGTAGGTAACTGTGCGGGTATATAAATAAATATTTTATATACATATTTTATTTGTATTTATTATTATATACTCCACAGATATTTCATCCCTTACTAATCTGTTAATATATAATAAAAATAATTTTAAACTCAATTCAACAACAACTGCCTTTTTATTCATAATATTTTACCATTTAAAAACAAATATTTATAGGAATAATCATTACTTTATATAAAGTTATACCGATTTTTATATTTACCATAATATATTATATTATGCTATAAAACGATTAATATATGAAATTTGGGGGTGTAAATATCTATTAATAAATTAATTACATTAGTGGAAATGTAAATATTTTTAGCCGTAGTTTTGTGAATAAAATTAATGTGTTATTCAATTTAGTATAATATATGCTATAATTTTTATCTAATATAAAAATATTTCATGTTTAGATGAATATTTTATATATCATATATGATATTAATATCAAGCGGTGTTCTATTAATGACACTTGCAATGAAAATAACTTGAATTTCTTTGCAATTTGTAAACACATATTTCACTCCAATTATCCATTCTAAGAAAGAAATAAAACTCAAATATAGAAGGTGGTTTTCATATCAAGTCTCGTCTACGCCTACTGGTTTTGGGTGAAAATTTTTTAAAATTTTCTTCATATGACTCGAATCCTTCGAGAACGCAAGATTCAAACACATTTCATAAAAAAACATCTAATCTTTATTACTATTTAATTATAATACTTCAATACATTTCTTTATTTGTTCTTATTTTTGTATATCTTATTTAATAAAATAATATTTTCCCATAAAGAACTGCAGATTTAAAAAGAACTTTTCTTTTAAGTAAGTTTCCATCGATCTTTATACTTCCTGAATATGTAAATATAACAATTATTTCATTTAGAATTTTATGAGGGGTAATAAAAATTCTTTATAACATTTCAAAGGATGGCTTCGTATTTTTGATAAACAAGAGGTTATTTTTTTTCCTGTTAAGTATGGTTTACAGGTCATTATGGGAAAACCAAAACATACTCAATCTGGTCTTCCTTTGCAAAATAAGCAGATAAAAGCACTTCTCGAAAAGGTTACCTCCAAAATGTGTCACTAGAAAAGAGAATTAGCAAGTCTCTTCAAAGATGCAATATAGGAGAGTGCCAACACTGCTCTTTCTTCTGGTTCTCCAACTCGCATCTCATTTCTGGTCTTCTACCTTTTTAACTAGTTCCTTCTTTCTTACATGTGTATTCCACTCGTGATATCTATCATCCATCTAAAATACGAGTCTGAATCATATATATGTTTATATATAATAACTAATAATAATTATTATTTAAAACTTATGACTAATATATTTATACACCCTTATTACTATTTTAAATTTTCTACTATTAACATATATATAAATATTATTAGTAAATATCCTTAAATAATATAAATTAACGTAATTATTTTTCCTATATATTTCATATACACATATTTGAATTATGATTCCAAATTCTATTTAATAAATATTAGGTAGTATTTTTTATTATTTCATAAATTTCAACATTTTGAAAATTCTTTGTAATCTTATATAAAAATTAGGATGAATTTCCAAGCTGAGACAAACAGTCATTTATGAATAAAAATGAATATTTTTTTCTCATTTATAATATATATAAGCATAATTTATTCAGTACAGCAGAAAAGTATATGTAAATTTATTAAATAGTTATTATAGGTGTCTTAAATTGACGTTTTTTTATTAATGAATTATCAATATATGATTGTTTATACCTCACTAGAGATATTTTTAATATTAGTATAAGTAAATAAAAGCATGTATTTATATAGTAAAATATATTTTATAATACTTTTAATATAAATTTATAAAGTTTTTTGCTTATAATAAATATTCATAATAACAATAATTATGAAAACATCTTAAATAAGTACGGTATTTATTATTCATTTAAATATTTATACAAAACATTATATGATAAAATTATATAATATTGTGTAAATATATTTAAATATAAAGTATAAAACACGGTATCTCTTAAACAATTTGAATACAATAATATATATAGTTTTATTTCATTGTAAATAATGCAATTTCACAAAAAGCTAGAAAAAGCGAAGTTTATGTAATTAAAGAAGTTTATTTTATAGGTAGTACTATAAATAACTAATTGTAACTCATGTTTTTTTTCCATGGCAAAGTATATGTCAGAATGTACATATTTTTGTTTCGGTGATTTTGGCTGCTGACTATCTCAAAGCAATTGATTGTGTCATTTATGACATTTTCTATTAGGCAATATCATATATAGATATTTATATATACTAATTAATAAATAATAATAAATTATTATTTAACTATTATTACTTTTATTTTTACCACTTTATTATCTTAAATAATTATTATTTTCCACATTACAATATAAAATTATTATGAAAATATTTCATATATATAATTAAAATAGATACCTTCTATTTTACCTCTATATATAATAAATACCCTAGAACTATTTATTATTGAATATATATATTATGGGTAAATTTATTAAATCAGTAGTCATTTTTTTTATGGGATCTATTTATTCAAGTCACATTTATGAAAATGATTAGTGTATCATTTATATTATTAAAAATTATTTACTACTAAGAACAAAGGAGAATTTTTATTATTAAAAGTTATTAAGGTTATTGTAAAATATTGAGTATACCGTATTTTTATTATATATGATAAATTTTCAAATATATATTTGTATATTAATATTATATATCAATTAATATATAAATTTATATTAAGATTATATTGTTTATAGAAACTTAGTATATTTATTAATTAAAATAAATTTGATTAACTTTTAATAAAGCTCCTCATTTTATTTTCTGTATAAATATTTTATTCTAACTCACATTACAGAATTATAAGAAACATTACTTAAGTATAGTAATCTTTCCTAGTATAAATTATTATTCACTATTTTGAATATTTAATTGGTAAATCTTAAATAATAAGTATTTTAATAATATTGGTAAAGCTATTTGAAAAAAATAATATTGATATTTCATTATGAAGTAATGCTAAAATATTATAAAAATATCAGTAGAAAAGTTGAATTTATTAATTAAATAGTATTTTTTTGAAGTTATTGATTTTATTAATATTGATAGTTTTGTTAATGAATATATAAATATTATATATTGTTATATTATATATATACCAAATTAATTCAATTCTGTAAATGAAAACCTTAGTTTTAATAAAATAGTGTATTTGCCTCATAAAAAACATACATGCGTATCTTAAATACTTTCAAAAGACCCAAACCATTGGTTCTCTTTAATTAACCTCTAACAAATATATACAACAATGTTATCTTTTATTAATTTTTTTTATAGAAATCGTCTACTTTTAAAGGTTGATTGGATTTTTTTAATCGTTCAGAATTCACTTATAATAATTAATGAAATTAAATAGTAAAGCAGTTTTTTTTAATGGTTTATTATTAGGAGTTAGATTTTTATCAAGTATGGCAAAAATTCGCTCACATTTTGAGAGAAATTAAATGTTTATTGATCACACACATGTGCTAACACACTTATGAAATTGCATATTTTTCAAAAAATAGCATCATTAATAGGAATGAATCTTTATTCATGAAATTTTATAAGGATAGTCTTCTGTATAAACATTGTGTAACACTGGTATATTTTTTTAAAATAAATTTCATATTTGTTTTATATACCATATCATTAGTTGTGAAAACCTGTAAATAAAAATTAAACTTCTAAAATTAAGCTTAATTTATCTTTTTATATTTTTTCTCGAGAAATTCTTATCATAAAATCAAATAATAGTTATCGAAACAAAATTACATTAAAGGGGATAAAGATATTATTAGTGATTAAAATAATAATAAGCGTTTAAAAATGAGATAATATATATAATAAATATTTATTTTAAACCATAAATACTAAAATATAACATATTGCATATATTCAAAGTTTATTTCAAATTTAATCTACATAAAATGATTAATAAACTCTAAACATACGAAATAGTATTTTCTTCTTCTATAAATTTACTATTTCGCAATATCATAATATGAATTGGTATATTTACTTTAAAATAATTTGTTTATTATTTTTTATATAATGGTATTTTTACAGGGCATTTGATAAAAATAATTGATTTTTCTATTTAAAATACAATTTATATCTAAAAATAGCAAAAGTACTTGAATATTATTATATTTAGAGCAGATTTTAAAGTATTCATATCATGTATAGTGCTTAGATTTTATTTTTAAATGAATAATTTTATCTAGCTGATGGTATTTATATACTTAAGATATATATACATGAGGTGGATGCAACACTGTACCCATAATAATACCTATTATATTAATTATATATATTAAAAAAATATTTTTAACACTTCTATATAAAAATTATAACTTAGTCTATATAGTGAGCTATATTACATACTATACGGGTACTATGATACTTTATTCTTAAATTTATTCATACCATATTATAATATATTATAAAAAAATATTTTAAGTAAATAACTATATTACTTATAATGAATAATAAAATATGTTAATTATAAATATTCATTTTCATCAACATATATATTTATTAGAAATTTATATTTGGTATATATATTATCTTAAAATTGCTTAGGAAATAGAGAGAGATATAGAGAGTTAGAGAGAGTATGAAGACGAGATAGATGAGGATTAAACAAATTATGTTCGATTATATATAGATCAAAATTGCAATGAATATTCAAAGGGCCATGAAAATATAGATAGAATTTACACAAACTAAGACTTATTTTAATCCGCTGTTGTTTAAAGCTGTTGCGCCGTTAAACTTAAAATGAAATATTTTCAATAATATGTTTTTGCTATAGTGTCACATCAAGTCCGAAAGTTGAAACTACACACATTATCATACATTATATGTCTTTAATAGTTTGTGAAATGCACACGTGTTTAATTAAATAGTTAAAAATAAATGCACCTAGACTAAAGAATCACCTTTATCTTTATGCCTCGAAAGGTCTCTTTTATTATTTTCTTATATGAGAGATCTGTACAAAGACAATGAAGGAGATCACTATCTTGCTGACAAAGACCGATTTATAACAAATAGGATACGAGCTTTATTTTATGTCAATGCGAGGAGAATTGATACTAAATTCTAATACACTATAATTTCAGTGATACACATCATTATTTCTCGGTGAAGTTAAACCATTGCTTTTGAATTATACTACATATTCGCGCATGGATATGTATTTCTTAAACGG
>JABUQX010137910.1:22500-27500 GCA_015478945.1 Trachelipus rathkii | reverse complement strand
TATATATATATATATATATATATATATATATATATATATAAGGTTCGGACTTTTTTAATAATACCTTTTCTGCTGCGTCTAGGTCCTTGATATTATTGATATATATGTCTCCGAGAAGAATAAGACCTTTGACGTGGTCGGGATGATGTCTCACGAGTTGATTAAGAAAAGGCGCGGCTTCCAAAGGACGATGATCATCCGTGAGGAGAAGAGCAAGATTAAAAAGAGCAGACCGGAAATCATCCTTTAGCTCAATTGCCTTTACAAAAAACAAAAAAACAAATCATTCAATATATATATATATATATATATATATATATATATATATATATATATATATATATATATATATATATATATATATATATATATATATATATATATATATATATATAGGGTTTGTACTTGCTAAGTTGGGGAGTTCTTTTGAGAGCAAGCACCCTATATAAGAGGTTGGTAATTTAGAAATCCATATTTGAAATTATATTTTTATTCAACATAAGTAAAATATGCAGTGAAAGTAAAAAGTAACAAAAGTTCCTTCTGTTGAGATACTCTTTGTAGGCGAATTGCAAGTCGCAGCCTTTTCCAGTGCGTTTTTCGAACTTGCCTCAGACTCTTCGTTTAGCGGCGAAAATTTGTGATCGAAATTCAAGTCGCAGCCTTTTCCTTGAAGTTTATCGCTCTTGCCGGGAGGATTTCTGAAGAGAGTATCTTGAGTGAGATTTTCTTTTGATTCTTAATAATTTGATCTGACTGACTATCTGACTGAAGAGTATCTCAAAATGACGGGTTTATATAGTATTTCACTTTGACTTATGCTAAAATTTTGCTCGCGCAAATCTTAGCATAAGTACGAACATAAATTAAAATTTTTACAAAGTTAATGGAGTGCTACATTACTTCCTGCGCTAAACACGGAGTGAGAAAGTATGTTATAATAATTATACAAGAAATAATAACTAAAATACATAAAATTAAAGTACTTTCAAATGCAAGCATATCTAATTATGTCCAAAGACATAAGTAGACATACAAACATTTGAAGGCAAAAATAGTATACATGAAATTTGAAGAATATTCAAATACGAGCATAACTGGTTACATCCGAAGATCTAAACATATATACAAGTATTTGAATACATATAAATACAATAATGTTATATATACAGAAAATAAAAAGTGCATTTAAACACAAGCATATTTGGTTATATCCGTTAGATATAAACAAACATACAAACATTTAAATGCATAAAAGTACAAAAATGTTAATACATAATAATTATTGATATGAAACAATTGAATTATTCACAAGTTAAATAGGCCACATCGATCGAACCGTTGAATCCAAGGAAAGGTCCAGTATAAGACGTTTCTAACGTATCCATGATTTGACCAATGCGCACGTAGTTTTCAAAGTTGTAGTTACGAGAGAAACATTGCTTGACATATGTAGAGACGAAGTTGCTTGAAGTTTAGGTTCTTTATTTGAAAAATTTCTTCATACATAAAAGGGAGCGGTCACAGAACCATTTAGAATTCGAAAAGGAATCAAAGTTCGTAGTGGAATTCAAAAATGAATTTCTGCCCATAATCCAAACTTAAAATGATGAAAGAAATCCATACCATAAAGGAAGTTACATATGTAGAGGCGAAATTGCTTGAAATTTAGGTCCTTTATTTGAAAAATTTCTTCATACATAAAAGGGAGCGGTCACAGAACCATTTAGAATTCGAAAAGGAATCAAAGTTCGTAGTGGAATCCAAAAATGAATTTCTGCCCATAATCCAAACTTGAATGATGAAAGAAATCCATGCCGAAAAGGAAGTTTGCTATGTCTAACGATGAATCCTCGAACTGTGATAGTTGTGAAAAGGTGAAGACCATAATCCAAAATTAGAAATGAAAATTGAAGTCCAGTATTGATAATGTTCATTTGCTTGAGTCATTTTCTCCGAGTGTTCTGATTGGGATTTTTAGTATTATTGTAGTTTTTTCTTTTTCTTCATTTTTTTTTTTTTTGTGTTTTTCTTTAGTAATCAGAAGGCATTGATTGAAGTTCTGGGTGTTCTACTCCGGGTTCACCAATTATATAGGGCTATTACTTAGTTGTGAGTTCTTTTGTGAGCAAGCACCCTATATAAGAGGTTGGTAATTTAGAAATCCATATTTGAAATTATATTTTTATTCAACATAAGTAAAATATGCAGTAAAAAGTAACAAAAGTTCCTTCTGTTGAGATACTCTTTGTAGGCGAATTGCAAGTCGCAGCCTTTTCCAGTGCGTTTTTCGAACTTGCCTCAGACTCTTCGTTTAGCGGCGAAAATTTGTGATCGAAATTCAAGTCGCAGCCTTTTCCTTGAAGTTTATCGCTCTTGCCGGGAGGATTTCTGAAGAGAGTATCTTGAGTGAGATTTTCTTTTGATTCTTAATAATTTGATCTGACTGACTATCTGACTGAAGAGTATCTCAAAATGACGGGTTTATATAGTATTTCACTTTGACTTATGCTAAAATTTTGCTCGCGCAAATCTTAGCATAAGTACGAACATAAATTAAAATGTTTACAAAGTTATAATGGAGTGCTATATATATATATATATATATATATATATATATATATATATATATATATATATATATATATATATATATATATATATATATATATATATATATATATATATATATATATATATATTTATCTCTATTTTTCTTTCTCTATAACTTTATATATATATAAACAAATATATATAAATATATATATATATATATATATATATATATATATATATATTTATATATATATATATATATATATATATATATATATATATATATATATATATAATTACCTCAGGTGTGAAAAGGTTAGTGTCATTATTGAATTGAAGATAAATTTTGGGAAAGTTACATCCACATTCAAATTAAAAGAAATAATAAACTATAGATGGAGTTTCAAAATGTAGAAGTCAAAAGAAGTTGTGGAAATTGAAGTATGAAGAGTATTTCAAACATTAGCAATGGTGAAACAAGCAACGAACGACCTTTGCAGTTAAGTCTGGTCTTAGGCAAAGAACAATCAATACCAAAAGAAAAAAGTTTAAAAATGAAAGTTTTGTGCCAAACTCGACGAAAACTTGAAATATGTCAAAAGTCACAACAAAAGGTTCAAAGAAGGAGTCGAAGCGCGTATTACTAAGAATCGGAGAAAAAGATGAAAAGAGCACCAACTGAGTATTTTTTAATGAAGTCTTACTGGGATCTGGATAATATAAGAAGAATGTGTTTCTAAATCTTCATTCGATTAATAGAATATAAATCTTTGGAAGAACAGAGGTTAAAGAGATTGAACGAGAATTAGAGTGATAGTGTGACCCCCTTTTAAGGCAAAGGTTGAATGAAGAGACGCTTCCAGCAAAGGAAAGGCTAAAGTTGACAGAAACGAAAGTTGACAAAGGCAATGCAGGGTGCATGCTCGTAGCACAAATCTTGAGAACCAACGGGTACACCATCAGGACCAATATCCTTTTTAGTAATAAGCTCAAGGAGAGCAAAATTCATCACACGTTTATGAGTTAGATGAAAGTGGGAAAGTAAACGGGACTAAACAAAGAATAGTGATGTACCGAGTCCGGGACTCGAGGACTCGGTCAGTTTTTGTGGACTCGGACTCAGATTCGTCCAAATTTTGCCGAGTCCAGTAATATGTAACATTGTGGCTGAAATCTTTTTGCAACTTTTTTTTTTCTTCTTTTTATGCCAATGCACTCGCATTCTTGTATAAATTTAACGTGGTCAGAACCGACGTGGGTAATGCCTATTGCATCTAACTTGACTGGTGCCACAATATTATTCTGGTACACATACAACTGCATATTATGAATAAATTTAATTTGGTCAGAACAAACGAGGGCAACGACATGTGCAACTAACACATGTAGGTGTATAAAATGACATCAAATAAATTAACTTTTCTAAGAAAGTGAAAAGGTTCGAGCAAGAATATTTGGTAAATTAAAACTCAAAGAATTACTAAAACAAATTTAATTTACTGCATCTTCCTCATTACCTAAAAATAGGGAAATGAATTAAAATAAGCTTTTGAATACACCCTCTTGAACAATAAACGACATTTGATTGGAGTTTCCGCGATAAAGCGAATCAATTCAGTTTGTTCTGTCCACCATATTCATTAATACTAAGCCAATCTTAAATCAGGGACTGAGACTTGACAAAAAACCTCTACGCTGATTCAAATTGTTTTGCCCTAAGTTTCAATTCTTTATTATTTATATATTAAATTCAGAGTTTGAACACTTTTAAGTAGTAGAGTATACAAATTAGAAGAATCCTTTGCAGTATCATCTACTTCATCATTAAGTGTTATTATTTACATTTGTTCTGAAATTCAAATTATATATATTTATTTATCACCCAACTCAGTAATTAATACACGAATTTTATAATTAAATAAATAAAGAGTTGAGGAGCTTTTTTCTGTTGATATTGATACAAATATTTTAAAAAATAGTAATCTTTTCGAGGTTATGATTTAAATAGAATTTTTTATACTGCATATAGGTATGCTGCAATTTTATAAGTCGGGAATTTCATTCAAGATGAAAAATTCCTTATTCAAAACTAAAACCAGTGAATCTAACCTTGAGTATCATGGGGTTTTTCAGCTTTACCTCTAATAAATTTATCATTTACCTTTCGAGTTGACTATTGGTTGAGATATAATGCAAAAAAAAAATTTTTTGAGCTGTGTATTTATTGTATTTGGATTCCTTCCCATGGTTTCATGAAAGGGATCATCTATAGGACATCTTGTAAAGAAGAAACACTTAGCTTTGCTAATTGAAATATTTAGTCGTTTTACTAGTGAATATAAAGATTTCTGAAAAAACTGAAAACTTGAATCAGAAAACTGAAGTGCACAATTAACTGCATTGAACAAAAAAAATAATGTATCAGTGGATTCTATATATATATA
>JABUQX010137910.1:17500-20000 GCA_015478945.1 Trachelipus rathkii | reverse complement strand
TCTGAGATTCCATTTAGCTTTTTGTTGGTAATTAAAAGTCGAATTTTTTTTAGCTCTCTCTCTCTCTCTCCCTCATTCAGTGTTTTTGCGTCTCTCAGTGTTCTATAGGTATATATATATAAAGGTCATAGTGTACCCTGATGATATGGCATTCTCTCTCCCGTGTATATACTATAGAGGAGTTGGTACATTACCGAGCTTGGCCTATCATACTGTCTCCATACGATATACAATATATACTATCTATATCTCTTCTATGCTCACTTTTAAATTAACTAGTATTAACATTTCCTCAGTTGCTGTGGTAATAGTATCGCGCTATAATATGTCCATAATACTCTAATAATATTACCTCAGAATATAAAAGGAGCAGTATACCGCTCTATAGATGTCGCCTATAGCAGAGGAGAGGAGTGACTGTTATTATTAGAAAGGGTAAAACTATATGGATTTTGCTTCGGCTGTGATGTGTAAATGTTTTTATGTGCTGGCGTATGTGAACTCAAGCATGAGTGGGGAGAGAATGAGTGATGCTTCGTAATTTTCTGAAATGAGTGACATTGGACATAAGATCGCCTTATGGGAAGTAAAGTTTCCTTGATTCTTTTATCATGCCATTCTTTATTTCTTTAGTGCTGAATGATATTGGGTTGAGTCAATATATATCCTCTGTCTATCCTCGGGCAGTGTTTAGAGTCTTAAGTACACTTGATTTTAAGTCCACTGTTATTAATGAGCTTATCTCTGTACTGTGATTCGTATGTGTATTTCGTCGACTGGTTTGACTAGGCTTTATTTTTGTAGTCACATGATAATATGCTTTTGATTTGGTGAGGCCTGTTGCGTGCGTTACATGCTCCGTTTTCGGCGACTATGCGGAGGGAGGTCGTGTGATTGGTAACCCTCGGTTCGAGACAGTGCACAGTGAGGTGATCCTGAGAGTTGCATGCAGAGTTGCCTTTCTGGAATATTTTTGAACGTTTTTGGAAGTAGTATGTTGTCTGAGTGCTCAAGTATCGCGCTACTCGACAAACCTTGACACCCTTGCACGCTGTAAACTCACCTTCCTTTGGTTCGCCTCTCAACTTCCTCTTTCGGCTCGTAAACGAGGATACCCTCTACTTCACTTTGAGTGGCCTCCATGTTTTATCTCATGCGTGTCGCTGCCTAATACCACGCACAATAACGTTTCAGTGATGTAAGCGAATTCTTATCTGCGTGACCGTTGTCGTGGGGAGAGATTATAGGGGTATGGTATCATCTTGCTAGAGTGCATATAACAGTGATATATTGTGATACTCTATAGCTTATTTCTTACTTTTCATCAACGATACGTTCCTTACTGATAGTTTTTTAAGTCTCATGTATCTACTCACATATAGTGTCGGAGTGTAACGTGCTCAGGACTCTCCCATGAGCAGTGTCTCCTAGTTCAGTACTCATTATCTATCATACTTAAATCCTGTGTCAATCACTCCTCTGGAACTCTCTTTGCATATCTAGTATATGTATGCTCTTGCCATCTACATGTCGTTCATTCTCGAGGCATATTTGAGGTCTGTTTTCTTAGTAATACTCCTGCTCGACCTTGGAGAGTCAGGGAGTTTGCTCGCGCGCTCCGCCGTTGCAGCTCCAGAGCAACGGTCCCTGACCTTGCAAATATCAAGCTCAAATATTGGATAACTGCGCACACTTACACATGAGTGACATGTGTCCACTCGCTGCTGCAAGAGATATGACACACTGAACTCGACTAACTATTCGCTCTATCATATTTTTCGGACGGTTCTAAACTGTCTCACCTGTACAACATTAAACATACTTGGTCTGAGAACCAAAACAAAAAATTATCTTGGGAAACCTTCATATCACAAAAACGGGTTGCAAGGTTGGGACAGACGCCCATACATGAGACCAATTAACAAGGAGTTGGGCACCTATTCTGCCTCTCGGTTCGCATGTGTGGCTAGCATTGTGAGAACTGCAAAGAGTTATATTCTTAACCAACCTAACTACTCCAAGCTACATAGCTAATCGCACATTTTTCGCGCCTAGTGTTAAGTATCATCAGCTCTTTTTTAGGTGTTCAGAACCTCTGCGCTATAATGATCCTGGAGGACCTCACCCCTCCCCTCGTCTGCACTGGCAGACAATCCCCGCTGGAGAAGAGGCGGCATCCAGGAGTTGCGTACCGAAGCACCGTTATGCAAGAATAATGTGAATAAGAAGAGATTAAGAGAGTTAAGACGTTACTCACTCAATGACGATCGAGCAAATTTTCATACTAGTGAGTGCGCTCGCACATGCCAAGGATCTGCGGGTGTCTGTAGCTGTGAAAACCTCGCTCATCTAATAGAACGCCACGAGTGTTGCAGATAGTCGCGCTGAAGCTGGAGTCACGTGGACAGTTATTAGACGAGCAAGCTCTCTCGTGCGTCGGAAGGGCAAATTGAATCATTGTAGTGTCTGTGCCGGCACTGATGCTGCGTGCTGGTGCGGG
>JABUQX010137910.1:5000-12500 GCA_015478945.1 Trachelipus rathkii | reverse complement strand
ATTTCAGAGCATAGTGCTCACCATATATATTGTTTTTAGTTAGTATATAATAGAGAATCATACTAGGATACTATGATTTATACTATATAAATATATATATATATATATATATATTATATATATATATATAATATATATTTAATATATATATATATTATATATTAATATATATATATATATATATATTATATATATTATATTTATATATTAATATTAATATATAAGTACACAGCAAATGGAAGAGATCGGTTGTGTACTGATGATTGGAATAATCGACCGTAACTCTCAGAGCTCAGTAAGATCAGTAATTGAGTATAGAATTTTAGAGTATAAATATAAGTCGACTTAAGTGTTTAAGACACTTGGTTTTATGTGAGACTGAATATACAAGTGTATTGCTCCACAGCGAATTTCACAGTCAGAAAGTTTGCGTGAATCTTTTATAGGTGGGAGTATAATTAAAATTAAATAAGTTTTATTGCCCGTTTGTTTTTCCTCGTTTAATAGTCTGCAGGAGAAATTAGTTCCTGTGCGCCTATTACGACTCTTAGTCTAGGCATATTTTTTTTAAACACAATTGAGTTATAACTCGGGCCTTTTCTTTCTTAACTCTCTTGAACATGCGCACATTAAAAATTTATTGAAATATAATTTGGTAAATGCGTTAATTTATAAGGCACGAATTAGAGATAAGCACGGCCTTAACTCCCGCTCTCATCGCTACCTCTGATATAATATTTTCTTTTTTCAAAGAGAGACATTTTTTCTTTATTTCTTTATTAACATTAACTATAATATTTTCAGTACACCAGTTATTTTTTTTAAACTCTGAGATAACATTTATATGTTTTATCATTTTCCATTTGTAAACTTAAACTATTTAATATTTTTATTTTGATAGTGTTTATACTAAATTTTACTTATAAAATAAATATCAATTTTATCAATAGATCATATGAGAGGTGAGGTAATATATACGCCAACATATCCTATATATATTATATAGCCCTTTACACCAAATCACTCCGTAATCTCCCATTATGATTTAGCGAGTAATAATTTTAAACGTCTATGAATTAAGTTTGATAAATGTTACTTAAATTATTAAACACTTAAATTTTAATTTTTGATAGAACTTTAATCATTAAAAAATTATGCATACATTTACCAAAACATTCCAATAATTAAATTGTTTAAATAAAGACTCATGTTTGTTAAGCTCTCAATTTATTTTTTATTGTAAGTTCATATATTAAAAATATTCAAACTATATAAAGCTGATTAAATAAAGGCATTAATTTAAGTATGAAGTGAGGAATTATACTCAAAACATTGGATTTTTTGAGAAATAGTGATATTCGTTTTGATGATGTGTGGCGGCATTGAATATTATTTTTTTAGTTTGCAAGGTGATCTGGACAGTACCCCTCTATACGACGGTAACAGAATAGAAATTTGCTTTGTAACGAAACTAGCACAATAGATTTCTCTCAATTGCTATCGAGGACTGTAGTCTGATCCTTAAGACATAGACACATGGCAACCTTGAAGAAAGGGCTGTAACTATTACATTTCACACATATATTACACCTATTTTTTTCGCTTCCTATTAACCACAGGTCCGTCTCTCAATTTTTATAATTGAAAAAATTAGCCATAGTTTTATTTCTTAACCATCTCTCACCCCTAGACCTTAAACATACATAATATATATTATATATATTAATATAATCACACTGACCACCAAATAATTATATCAAAAGTTTAATTACTTTAAAAAACAAAGCTATGATTTACCAAATCATCGGATACAACTTCCCTATTCCATCAATAGATTATCACTAGGTATTAAGTAATAATAAATGCTATCACGAACAATGGATGCGTTCATATAATTTATAATGTCCAAATAATTAAACATACTACAAAACCTCTATCATATAACCTTTAAATAAATACAGTAACTTTAAGCTATATATCAGTAACTCAAATATATGAATCTATGAAATAATTAAATTACCAATGTCTCTCATCTCAAGTCCTTAACAAATCAATTATGATTTATCATAAAATATCAATATCCCAATTAGTATTACAAAGTTAAACTTAACATGTGTAAACCTATTTTATTACGTCAATAGTTATTACCAACCAAACTGAACATTTACCAAAAAGATATCTAAACATTATACCATAAGTAGCCTAAAAACACTTACCACTCATGATGCTAACCTTTGGAACTATGTATATGAGACATCCTAAACCATTTTGGAAACACTATAGGGGAATAGCACTTACCAGACATCATTATATACACATACATTACAACTTATACCAAAACATTCAAACCTCAATATCACCATTTACATCCTCCTCATCTATAGTTTATCAGCGAGCTTGAAAGCTAGTATTTATTTTCTAACAAAATTTTCATTAGATACAGAGGAAGATATCTCATCAACTATCAAAGATGCCAGCAATCTGAACTATAAGGTTGATTATGGCATAATGGTTCACAAAAGATATCCTGCATATTTCAAAATATAATATTACATCATTTTCGCAACTATGACCTCACGCCTCCTTATCAAATTACACAAAATCCCTCTCTCTTACACCCACACTCCTCCACAATTACTCTTCATTTCTAACGTTACCCCCTCTACACACCATGTATTCTACCGAGCATCCCCTCACCTAACTAGAGTAACACCAGTATAACTATCGCTCAGACAACAGCTCTATCATTTTTCTCACAAAGGCGTGGTATGAGAGCCCAACACCTACTCGCTACCGCACATACAATATTGCGGGTATAAGAAATTAAACGAACATATGTGCTCCACGTCTAATTATACTCTCAATAACACGATCTCTCCCCAGGCGATACATTATTTTTCAGTGATTTACAGCTAAATAAACAAATAACTCTAGTTATTGTAAAAAAAGATCAACACAGACAAAAAAATGTCAAAGATACCGTTATCAATAACTTCTGATCATAGTTCATTCAACGCTGATGTTCAATAAGGCACTCCCTAACTATATATTGACTAATCTTCTATCCCCCTCATCAACCACTTGAGGGCTTATAATCTGAACGTTCATTTGAGAAAAATTACCCGCGGGTTAATGTTTTACTCTCGAACAATATAATTCGTCTCTCTCGGCGCAGCTATAGCAAACAATAAACTCTTCTCGGTATATTCCCTCTTTCGTTCCGAAACTGCCTTCCGACCACCCCACAAAAAACACCAAACCTCATGGCATAACCCTCTCTATACAATTAATCTGACGGAATATGACGCGCGAGAGAGCGTGTGTGCTCTCTAGCGTCCAAGGGTGTCTTTAACTACGCTTCCTTCTCAAATGCACGTACTAAGGATCACTAAATATTAAAACTTTCTACTGTATCCTTCATGTATCTATAGTATCATTACAAAGAGAAACTTACATCTACCCTCCGGAGATATAGAAAACCCAGGTAGGGGGATCACACCCCCTTGTCATGGGGTGATCTCTGTAGTCCCTACTTCGAGCAGTGATGTATACACGCTTTAGAATGGGCGACGTATCTCTGACCTTCTCTCCTATACGAATTAGGGGCCTTCTACATTCACGAGGTTCAGAGGATGCGGTGATAACGCGGTATGAGTGAGGGGTTTGTGCATTCCTCCGTGGTATGCAGGTTTCCATACAGAGTATTTCAATGAGAGGGCTCTCGTCGCTCTACTTCGAGCAAGTTGTACTTAAAGGGGTAACACAATTTTCCTAACAATCGCGCCATCTCGAATGTTTGATATGGCTCTAGTTAGCAAACTATATTCGTACAAAAGAAAAACCCCAAGAGAGACATGTTCTAGAGTTATTCGCTTGTATGTGTTGATGGATCTGCCTTCACTATGGCGTTTCGCAGTCTATACTTTGTTGTTTTGCAGGTAGTTAAAGTAACCTCTACTATATGTCGTTTCAATATCATATGTTGTGAGTTTTATACCAAAAAACGTGTTATTAGCTGTTAATGTGTTACCCTTCTTTAAAGGGCCCAGTCAGCTGCTGTTACTCGCTAGAAGACAGATTTGAGCTGGTTTCATACATGAAGTTTGAGCTTGGTATGTTTATGGGAGAGTTATTCTCCTGTAGTGGATTTAATTTATTAATTCTGGCTGCACTCTACTGATGATTATTATGTGGAATAGCGCGAGGAACCCGTGATTATGAGAGTCTGTCTTGAGTGATTGTGCTGGGCGACTTAAGTGGGTTATAGCAACGCGTTGGTGGAGGAAAATTAGTGATTGTATAATTTGATACCTTTTGGAGTTTCAGGATGAGAATGTTTAAAAGTAAGGATGATTATTGATTTCTTTGTAGCAGAGAGAAGTTTATGTGTGTAAGTATAATTTACAATCATTCTGAATTCTTATCTGGCACAATTAGTAGTATTTATTCATAAGTATACTCGAGGGTTGGGGTAGGTAGAGATGGTACCGAAGTAAATATAGGTACGAGTTAGATTTGTTAGTTTGTGATGAAGAACATATTGAAGTTGAATTGCATTCGTTGGTAGAAATACGTAGTTTTCTACTTTCTTGAATATTAATTTATAATTAAATTAATAGATGAGGTGGGGGGTCGGCAATAAAAACCGTAGAAAGGACGATGGCAGAGGAAGAGATCAGGATAGAGGAATGGGAGAATTTATTAGTCATGAGAAAATTATTAGATTATATATATATAAGTGAGAAAGGTATATAAGGTAAATTAAGTAATGTCGGCAGAGCACGTTACCAAATAAATCAGTATTGAATGCTGAACTTTAGATAAAACATTAAAACATAATCTAGACGCATATGAGAGAAGCCTTTATTTAAATAGTTTGACATTAGAAGATGTTGTGTGATAGTTGCTAAAGGCAGTAAAAGTATAAAGAATGTCAATTATGTTGAGTGCGTGTAATATATAGATCGAAGTAATAGAAGCGTTAAAAATGATATTAAAAATGATATGAGTTGGATTGTGAATGTTAGCTAAAAAGCCTAGTGAATTTGAGCGTCTCAAAATAAATAAGTGGTATATGACAATATGTAATGTTTGAAAAATTATGATAGAATTTTAATAAATAGATTTGCATACGTTAGAAGGAGAATAAGTAGGCAAAATGTAACAGTTTTGAGATAAGGTGTATCAAATGGGAATATTTACAATGAGGAATACGGTTAAAGGCTCTTCTGAAAGATAGTTTCGAGTGAAGGATTAAGAATAGAGAGTTAAGATTAGGGAAATCTTCATAGATTCTCTTTCTAAACAATCTATTATAGTTGAGCGTAAGATGTGCTCCTGAGGGATCTTTTAGTTATTCTTAACGCCAAGTCACTTATTAATCACTCGCTTTTATAAGGAGTGCCGTTCAATCCATGTATTATTAAATTATATGTGGACTTTCTCACTAATCTTGAGCGCGTTCCACTTACACATCTGACTATCTATTTGAAAAGGTCGATAGTCTTATATGGATATTCGTACTCATCAACTCTCCTACTCTTATATCTCTCTTTAGTCTTTTTTATACCTTGTCGAATTCTTGGCTTCCCACTTCTCACTCTTTTTTAATAATATAATCTGTTACTATAAAAAGGATACTACTGCTTACTGTAAACTCTATCCTAGATTAATAGCATAATCTCACTCCATTGAGAATGAGTCTCGTATTACGAAATTCGCCATTTCATACTTTTACAGTCTCAGTAATTTATTGTCTCTCTCAACCCTCTATACCCCTAGACTATATACCGGTAAGCTCACGTTCTTACATGGAGTCCTAACTGGGTGGTGTGTCTAGGAAAACACCCCCTTATCTATTTTTTCAACTGTCTTTGACTTGGCAGTTTAAATTGTAGGTTTTTGTTTCATAGGACAGTTTTTTGATAAAAGTCTCTTATAGACCAAATATCGAGACGAGGGAAAAAAACGCTTCCAATTGACAAATGTGATGGAAGAAATTAAGATTTAGACAAGATACGAAAAAAAACGACAAAATAGTAATTTTAAATTTGATATTTTAATATTTAAAAATTAAATAATCTATGCCTCTACTCTACGTTGCAGGTATCCTTCGTATTGGTTTATGCTGAATTCATAAATATTTTGTTATTTTATTAGCATATGCGGTTTCGTCACCCATCTCCCTCACTCCCCTATTTACACAGCTCCTGTCCTGTCCTATTCACCTTAGTTAAACTTTCTCGCAGATTCACCTGAAATGTTCGTGTGTAATGCATTTGTATCTTTAAATTCGTTTTTTTTTTTTTATATATTTTTATATGACATTGGGAGACCATAACGTTTTTAATTTAATTTCTCGTTGGCTTTTTTACGGTTATCCCTTTGCCAGCTCATTTCAAACATTATTAAGGTTATAGGTCAGAGTGTTCTAAAGCTGCCCATCATTAACTCGAGAACGCAGCACCTACAGTGTAAAACAAATACAGAGGGGGATCGGAAGTCCCTCCTTCCCTCTGCTCAGATACACCCGGATGCCGAGAGATTCCACCGACGGTCTCCTGCTCTTCTCTCTATCCTGCTCTCTCTATCTCCTATAAGGATTGTAATATTACCTTTACGTTATTAAGTTTGAATACCAAAGTTGTAAATAGGTCGAATTAGTAAAATCTAATTTTCTTTTTTATACTAATGGAAAATTACAATAAGCTAAAGTTAATAAAACCGTACTCTCAAAATAAGATGGACAAGAGTCGGGGATTATACTCTCTAGGGCATTACCTCCACTAAGTGGACGACGGGGGCCTTACAGTTCCTCTCCACCTAATCTAGTGTCTCCCCCGTACAGGCTCAAGAATCCCTCAATAAATAGATGAGATATTTTAATTATTTTAATATTTCTAGTAAGTACAGAATAAAAAAAATAGCAATAAAGTTAACCTCCCCCATAAAGAAATTTTCACGGTCATAGATCCAAAAATAGGAATAAATATCCTGATATACCTATTCAATGTAATGAAGCAACGTGTCTGTCATACCAGTTAGTTCGATGAATGTCAGTATGAATAGCGAGCTCTACCGACCCAAGAGCTATATCAAATATATATAATGACACTAAATAAATTATATATGTAAATAATATAACGTTTGCTTATAATTATCATATTCGGATGACTTGCATTATTATGTATTGTTGAGAAAAGGTGAGCACGGGCTCTCATAACCTCCTCTATCATATGGCATGACTATGCATATCACAACCTACACAAATAATTAATATATATATATATATAATATATATATATATAAATATAATATATAATATTAAATATCTAATTATTATTATAATAATTAATATTATTATATATTAATATTATTATAATGCTAATATATTATATTTAATATATTAATATATATATATATAATTATATTATATATAATATAATATATTATTAATATTATTAATTATATATTATAATCTTAGTTGTGTGTGTATGCATG
>JABUQX010137909.1:0-11509 GCA_015478945.1 Trachelipus rathkii | reverse complement strand
GAGTATATATATATATATATATATATATATGGCATTAGTATATATATCTTACCGTAACCTGTTAACTATAAATATATCTCCGATGTCCGCGTGACGTCAGACGCACACGTCACAGTCTCCGAGGCTGTAACTGTGACGTCATGTGTAATTGTTATATATTTTTTGAGATTATATATATATATATATATATATATATATATATATATATATATATATATATATATATATATATATATATATATATATATATATATATATATATGGTAAATCTGCAGGTCCCAAATGGTTTTGAGATTTATAGAGTACGAATAGATTGTTGCGAATAAATGTTCCAAAAGTACTCTTTTTGGATTTATTGTTTTTTGGGTATTTCATCAACGAATACCCACGGGGTAGTCCGCCCCCATGTCAGGAGTCACCTCGCCTAGATGGTGGGACTACAGGGGGACTAATCCCTCCGGGGATGGTCTCCGGAACCCCTCGCTCGGGCCTTGGGTGTCGTGGGGTTCTTCCACCATCCCCTTCTGGGGTATGAAACGTCTCCCTCCGTCCCTCATCGTCTGAGCCCCCTAAAAAGGGTAAATACTCCATTTTAGGGGGCTCGTTGACTCACTGTGCCGTAAAAGTAGCCCTAAACTTTACTGATCCACTGTGCCGTAAGATAATATATATATATATATATATATATATATATATATATATATATATATATATATATATATATATATATATATATATATATATATATATATATATATATATATATATATTTTAAAGTACTTACAATTCATGGATAGTGTCAACTGTATACATTTTAGTACAACTATGGGCATTGCAATAAAATTTAAATTTTTCTCCAACTCTTACTATTGAACATTCTTTAAAACATTTCTCACATCTCTTTTGTTGCAAAATTAGGTTGAAATGTTTTAAAAAACCTAGCAAACTCCAATCGTTTTGGCATATATGAAACAAATCACTTACATTTATTTCTAAACTTTGCGCTGACAAGTTCACTTAACACATGCGACGCATATAAACTTTGTAAGTATACTGATCCGATTTTTTTTTGTATTATATCTATAACAAATAATCGATTTACAACTAATCGATTTAATATTATATATATTATATATATATATATATATATATATATATATATATATATATATATATATATATATATATATATATATATAATCTCGAAATATATGACAACTACACATGACGTCACAGTTACAGCCTCGGAGACTGTGACGTGTGCGTCTGACGTCACACGGACATGGGAGATATATTTATAGTTAACAGGTTACGGTAACATATATATACCAATGCCGGTCTCCGTATTATCAATAGATGTAAAAATTTTGTAGACTTGTATCATGTCCCCTCTGAGAAATCGCCTTTCTACAGAAAACATTCCTATCTCCTTCAGCCTCTCCTCATAGTTCTTACCCTCAAACCCAGAAATCATCCTTGTTGCTCTATGTTGCACTCTCTAGCATATCTAAGTCTTTAAATAAAAACTTGTGCACAATACTCTATTATTGGCCTAACATAGATATTATACAGTTTACTTATTACTTCCTTGCTCTTGTAAGCAACATTGCGATTTATTATACCCAGCATCTTATTAGCTTTATTCCTTGCTTCCAAGCACTGATTAGCTACTTTCAAATTTCTGCTTATAATCACCTAAATCTTTTTCTTGGTCCACAGACTCAAGCCAATCCCCATTCATATCGTAGTTAAAACTTTTATTTGAGTAACCTTACACTTTTTACTATTAAAATTCATTTGCCACTTATCTGCCCACCCAAGAAGTTTATCAAGATCATTTTGAATCTTTATATATCCTTCACTATTTCTAACCATGGTGGCCACTTTGGTATCATCTGCAAACTTAGAAACCTTGCATTTAAGTCCCTAGTCTAAATCATTTATATATAAGAGGAACAATAGTGGCCCCAGCACTGAACCCTGTGGGACACCACTCTTCACTATTTCCCATGATGACTTGTTGCCATTTAGTTGTACACACTGTTTTCTATTCCACAACCACTCTTTAATCCAACCATGTACCACTCCACCAATACCACATTGCAATAACTTCTTCAGGCTTATGTGGGGAACCTTATCAAAAGCTTTGCTAAAGTCTAAATATATAATATCAACTGGATCTCCTCGGTCAATGCAGTCAGTAATGTATTCCATAAATTCTAAAAGGTTTGTCTGACATGACCTACCCTTTCTGAAACCGTGCTGGGAGTCATACAATACCTTGTTATCTTCTAAATATCTCTCTATATGACCTTTCAGTAACTTTTCCTGAACCTTTATAACCAGAGATGTTAAGCTAACTGGCCTATAATTTCTCAAATCTTCCTTACTACCTTTCTTATAAATAGGCACAACTTATGCCGTTTTCCAGTCTTTTGGTACCTCACCAAATGTTATAGATCCCTTAAAAATCAAATACAGTGCCTTTGCAATGCTGGTACTACCCTCCTTCAGAATTCTACCATATATACCATCAGGGCCTGCAGCTTTACTTGGATCAATATGGTCTAGTAAACGTTTAATATCTTTTACATCAAGTTCAAATTCTGTAAGTCTATTTGTTACATGTATACAAGAACTATTAGTCTCCATACTATTATCTAATCTTTCCTCAGTAAACACTAAAGCAAAATAAGCATTGAAAATGTTGACCATTTCCTTATCTGAACTCGCTAAATTTTCATTAATTTTAATAGGACCAATTGTCCTATTCTTACTTTTAAATTTATAAAAGCTAAAAAACTTCTTCAGGTCCTTACTATTCCTTGCTAAATTAATTTCTGCCTCTCTCTTTGCCTTTTTTATTGACTGGTTAAGTTCGTTTCTATTTTTCCTATAATTTTCTAAATCATCTTCCCTATTACTACCCTTGAATATTTTATAACATCTACGCTTTCATTGATTTTATCTCTTATCTCTCTATTCCACCAAAAAGGTTTTCTCTTTGCCACCCTTATGGGTTTATCTTTAAAACACACTGACTGAATATTCATTAAAATCTGCTTAAAATGTTCCCACATGATAAAACAGTTTTGGTCTTTAAACTCTTTATCCCAGTCAATTATATTAAGCATATCTCGAAATTTGGTAAAATCGCCATTTCGGAAATCTAAGATTTTTTCCTTATTAACTTGCAATTTGGGCCCAGATATCACATTCATATTAAATCTAATTATATTATGGTCACTAACTCCTAAATTTTCCTCAACTCTAATCTCATCTACCATACTTTCATCGTTAGTTAATATTAAGTCTAATAGTGCATCGTGTCTTGTGGGTTCATGGACCATCTGGCTCAAAAAGTTATCTAGTACACAATTTATAAATATAGAACTACTATGGTCTGTATTAGACAAGGAATCCCATTGAATGCCAGGAAAATTAAAATCACCCATTATGACTATATCTTTTTCTTTACTGTGGCATGCTGTCTCAATTTCTTTCACAATTTCCGCGTCTAATTCTTGACTCTGGCCAGGAGGTCTATAAAATGCCCCTATTCTATATGATTTATTATACATAAGGATATCAACCCACACCGATTGAATATCATGATTAGTTTTAAAGTCAGTCATTAATACAGATTGAATATTGCTTTTAATATAAAGCGCCACACCCCCCCCCTTCTTTGTTCTATGCTGGTATAAAGTGAATATCCGTCTATTTCATATTCCTGAAAGGAGTCTCCGTATAATTCTTCATTAACCCATGCCTCAGTTATGCAAATAATGTCTAGATTCTCATTTATGGTATAACTAATCAGCTCATCTTTTTTATTTCTAAGGCTATGAGCATTTGTGTAAAGCATTTGATATTTGAAATGTTGTTATTTTCATTGCTCTCATTAATATTTGAAACTGTAACAACACTAGTTTTATTTATCTCACCACTATTACAGTTACCATTGCTTGTATTCATATTCAGATTTAGCCCATCACCCCCAACTTTACCTAGGTTTTTGCTAAACAAGTCTCCAAACTGGTACTGAAAAGCCCAACACCTTTACGACTCAAGTGAACTCCATCTGCTGCAAAAAGATCTTTATCCAGAAATTCTCTCCACAGATCCAAAAACCTAATATTTTCTGAAAAACAATTTCCTAACCCTTTCATTTACACCTAAAGCCCTACTCCCCCATTCCTGACCTGCACCTAACCTAGGTAAAATCCCAGAAATCATGCACCTTCTTCCACTAGCTTTCATCTTCTGAATCAATCTCCTATAATCTGCTATTAATTCTTTTGACCTATGTCCTATATCATTTGTACCCACATGCACAATCACATCTGAATCAACATTTGTAGAATCAATCTCTCTATCTATCCTACATACTCTCAATTAGGGATGTACCGATAGTATCAGTATCGGCAGTATCAGCCAATTTTCTTGGTATCAGTATCGGTATCAGTACTGGTTAATATGGCCGATACTTGGCCGATACTTCTTACTTTTTGGGTGAAGAATTATGAGAAACTTTTAGATTCAATAATAACCGATTCAAAGGGGTGGGTGAGAGTGAAGTTGATTTTTAAATACAAACCTATTCTAGGAGGGGATTTTTAAATACAAACCTATTCTAGGAGGGGATTTTTAAATACAAACCTATTCTAGGAGGGGATTTTTAAATACAAACCTATTCTAGGAGGGGATTTTTAAATACAAACCTATTCTAGGAGGGGATTTTTAAATACAAACCTAATCTCGGAGTGTGCGTAGGGGATTTAAACAAAAAACCTATTCAACGAGGGAATGTAATTAAAAACCTATTCAAGGAAGGGGGATTGTCTAATCTTCAACAAAAGACTGTGATACAGTTTGTGATACAGTTAACATGCTCCCAACAAGCTCCCACAACCCATGCATGAAAGAACTGTAATTTAAGGTATTTTACATTTTCTTTATTTCATTATTTTTTTAATTTAAAAAAAAAAAATTTCTTCATATTTAGTCACAAAAACCTTAAATAACAAAATAATAACCTAAAAACACAAAAAAAATTAACTCTAGAGAGAGTTATAAGGGTTTGCCCATTTGGAATGATTTTGTTTAATTTGAGAAAATTTACCTTTTAGTTTATTATTTTTATTTGAATTTTTAAAAAAAAAAATTTTTCTTCATATTTAGTCACAAAAACCTTAAATAATAAAATAATAACCTAAAAACACAAAAAAAATTAACTCTAGAGTTATAAGGGTTGACCCATTTGGAATGATTTTTGTTTAATTTGAGGAAATTTACCTTTTTTATTTTAATTTAAAAAAAAAAAAAACTTCATATTTAGTCACAAAAACCTTAAATAACAAAATAATAACCTAAAAATACCAAAAAATTAACTCTAGAGAGAGTTATAAGGGTGGGCCCTTATTGTCATACACATGGGCCCTTTTTGCAAACAGCGGGCCCTTTTTTTTGTTCACGAGTGTAAATAATTTTAACAATTTTTAAGCAAAACAAAAAATTTTTATGTGGTAACATACATAGGACCTGCCATTCTAAGAACTTATTTTAAAACTCATATATGTTAAATAGTTTAGTAGTTATGGACAAATTTAACATCAGTGGGCCCTTTTTAGGTAACAGCAATATATATATATACTATATATATATATATATATATATATATATATATATATATATATATATATATATATATATATATATATATATATATATATATATATATATATATATATATATATATATATATATATATATATATATATATATATATATATATATATATACCGTAAAATGGGGCAATTCAGTCCAAAATCAGGGGTACTCAAAATGCTAAGGTTTATGGAGACTATTTTTTTTTTTATATGTTAATGTTATCCTTTAGGAGTAGAATTAGTATAATTGTATTTGTATATATAATATAGAATTAATGTTAGAAGCCGATAAGTAACGTGGACCGAATTGCCCCACGATTTTGGGGGTGGGGCAATTCGGTCCACTTCAATTTTCACATCCCTAAGAATCCTCATTAAAGTGTTTTATTTGATAAACTATGATAAGTCAGTTTTCATTTTTAAACATAATGGTATTACAATATTATTTTAAGAAATTGGGTTCGAAAACGTAATAAAATGTTCGAGTTTGCGTTCGTTTTTGTCAAACTGCAAAATCGTAAAAAAAAATGCTCGCCGAACGTAAGGAATTTCCTTAATTCTGTAAGGTTGCTATTCTTTTTTATTCTATATTATACAGAATTAAGGAAATTCTTTACGTTTGGTGAGCGTTTTTTTACGATTTTGCGATGTTTGACAAAAACGAACGCAAATGCTGTTTGACAAAAATGAACGCAAACTCAAGCGTTTTAGGTCTATTTTTAAACAATGGTATTACAATATTATTTTAAGAAATTGGGTTTGAAAACTAATAAAATGTGTTTGAGCTCGTAAATCAACGAGAAATCGTAAAAAAATGTTACACAAACGTAAGGAAATTCTTTTGTATTCTATATTACACAGAATTAAGGAAATTCTTTACGTTTGGTGAGCATTTTTTACGATTTTGCGCTATTTTGACAAAAACGAACTGTAATGTAATTAATTCTGTAAGGTTTTTATTTTTTATTTTATATTACACAGAATTAAGGAAATTCGTTACGTTTGGTGAGCAATTTTTTTACGATTTTGCGCTGTTTGACAAAAATGAATGCAAACTCGAGCGTTTTAGGCATATTACGTTTCGTAAGAACCAATGCAAAAACGAAAACGGCTTAAGGGTCTGGCAACATCATCATCAGAGTATCCCTTTGTGCGTAAGTGTGAACCATCTTGCTGAAAAAAATTGTACAAATTAATTAGGCCTATGTGGAAAAACTTTACCTACCTATCTTGCTGTAAAAGTGTAAAAATTATTTTAAACATTATATTTCGGACATCTTTTTGTAAAAGAGTATTAAAAAATTTAATTTAATGAAGATTTCAATATGGACCGAATTGCCCCACGCAAATTTTTAAACCTGGACCGAATTGCCCCATGTTACAATTTTTATAATAAAACATATTTATCTCTTGCCTGAATGACTCCAACGATTGCATTAAGGTTATGAACTATTTTTAAGTACTATATCTTGGTACCAATAATGTAGTACAATTATTTTGACCTGTATGATTCTTAGCAATAAACCTAAAATTTACCCGATTTTATAGTGCTCAGGAAAAAAAAATCACAAAATTAATGGACTTAAATTAAAGGTTTCATAAAAAATTAATACCTAAGACATAAAAATACATTATTTTACATCTTTAAAGATATATTTTACATCGTATAGGCTATTTTGAGCCACTGGACCGAATTGCCCCATGTGGACCGAATAGCCCCACGTGGACCGAATAGCCCCACGTGGACCGAATTGCCCCATTTTACGGTATATATATATATATATATATATATATATATATATATATATATATATATATATATATATATATATATATATATATATATATATATATATATATATATATATATATATATATATATATATATATATATATGGATTAATTCACATTTTTTAGTATTACAATAAAATTTAAATTTGTCTCGAATTTTCGTTAAACAACAGTGGGAATGAGATTTTTCGCAAACTTTTACTTGTAAAATCAAATTAAAATACTGTAAGATGGCTGGTAAAGTCGAATCATCATTATAAATATCATATAAATTCATATTTAAAATTCAGTAAATAAATCTTTAAATTTAACTTTCCACAAGAATAACGACGTCACTCGACGGCTTCTAAACAACAACTGTTTCTTATATTGTTTTATAATTATATAGATATATTTCCATGACTCAATATGTCAATACATATTGATATATGGATTATCAAAGGTCAGACAAAAGGTTCAGTTTGTCCTAAATGACTTAGACTAGAGACTTAAATGCAAGGTTTCTAAGTTTTTCGGATGATACCAAAGTGGCCACCTCAGTTAGGAAATAAGTAATATAGTGCATTCAATAAGTGCTTGAAAGCTCTCTATTATGTTTATCACTCTTCTTTCCATTGTTATTGCTGAACCTAACCAATTGATTACAAATCCGAGATCTCAAACTGACAGCCCACATTTATATATATTTCCTAAAAGATTTCATTTCATACCCTCTCAATTTAATGTACCTATAATATCACTCCACAGAATAAAATAAATCATTCGCTTCTAAATTAATTCTATGACAAATTCTGTATTAAATAATGATACCCAAACGTCGTTCTTATAACTAATTAAATATAACTAAGAAGACCAATCGTATCGGGCTGATCATTCAACAATCTTTCCCCCAATTTCTAACGCCGCCCCTATGGCCAGATATTGCTCATTGTTCATCACACTAATCCTAAGTACTCTTCCAACAAACTTGATCTTTTTCAGTGCTCCGCCGATGCGCAATCAAACGTACAGACTCGACTAGTAATCTGTCCTCTCGTGGTGTTCTTGCACGTCGTTCGACGAACCATTCTAGAATCTAGTGTATATAACACTATATATCTGAAAGTCGCTCCGACAGGAACCTTTATTCATAAACGATCCACAAAGAAGTTCATTTCCAACTCGGTTATCCTTAGGTTACCAAAGAACATGTCTTATTAACATAAAATAGCTTAGATAGGTGCAATATGCCTCTCTCTCTGTTCGCTCAACCAATAACAGTCTACGTAAGTAGTAGTACCCATAACTCCAATATATTATCCTATCATTAGTAGTTAATAAAGTTGTAAAAATTACTTCTTCCTATTAGAAGATATTTCTCCTATTCCTGTTGGTCTGGTTAATATGAATTCACTTCTAACTCTCCTACTAATATATGTATCTTTCGAATACAGTATAATTTTCTTCCTCTTTCTTTATTTTGTTATTATTTCATATGTCTATCTTTATACAGCTCTCTGATTAATTTTAATCCACTCATAGACCTATACAATTAACTTTGGGTTATGTCGGTTTACTATACATCAATTCCATAGCATTGACTAAGAAATTATATATTATTAATGATCATACACTATGTCTTCCTAGTCCTCCTACGATTGTTCTTTCATTTCAGCAATTATGTCATCGATTGTAATGGCTGGTCGTCATTCTCTTATATAATTCTTTCGGATAAACCTGCTGCCAAAACCTCAAATCTCAATAAAAATATATCTCATCATTATCCTGTATGGAGCGCTAAATTTATTGCCGAAAAACCCAATCTAGTTAAGTAATACATCTCTCCTATAATAATAATAACTTTCACCCATATATTTTCAAAGAGACTTTTATATTATCCCTCATACTGTCAAAGTACGCCGCTTTCAATAAATCCAACCTAGGCTTAATTTTGAGCCTTTATGTTTAATTTCTACGCTCCATAAACCCTTACAGAGTTTTTCAATTATCGCAGTTGCAACGTATTAACTCATCTCCAGTTATCATTTCTTATGTGGATCTGATTATTAACTTAATTCTGAAGTCCAACACTGCCTTATATTTTTTCCTTTAGATGCACATTGGATTCAAACTCGCCTTAATCATTTAGGAATCACATTCTTTCCCTCCCTCTCACCCTGTTCCACTTTCTTTAAAATACCTTCTGTATATCACATATCTCTTCGATCTTCTTATGTATTATATAATTCTATTCTTTTTCAAAGCACCTTTCACCAAATTTAGTGAGGTTATGTGCTCCTCGTTTCAAATCTTTATGATCCTCTTATCATCTCAGAAAGAGCTTTCTCTTACAACCTGAGAAGGTATACCTCTCTGCAGATCTGTTTGACTTGCTCTGCACACCTCATACATATCTATATCGCTCGAGTCTCAACCAAACCGCACTATCCAAATCAATCCTCCATCCCTGATCTTATTAATACGCGGATCAGCGATAAAACTATATTTTTTATAATAATTTGTTATTTTTGTGGTTTAATTTGGGTGGGACTTTAAAAGATGTGTCTTTTATTTGTGTGTATATATATTTCAAATCTAGTGTTCTGTTATCTTCAATTTTCTAATTTAATTTTATTTTCCTTGTAACACATCCCTTCTCTCCTCCTTACTCTTCACCCATACATACCTCTCCCCCAATCAACAGCAACAACAACAATCTCATACAACAACAACAACAAACAAACAACCAACAACAAACAACAACAACACACACACAACAACAACAACAAACAACACAAAACAACAACAAACAACAACAACAACAACAACACTACTCTTGTCACACGCATTGTACATCTTAATCAAATTTCCAAACTTATCTAACAACTAACACTACAACTCTCCAACTACATTACAACTACACATATATTATATAATATTATTTAATTAATAATAATAATAATAATGAAATAATAATAATATAATAATAATTAATAAGTAATTATAATCATATTTATTAATTATAAATTTTTAAATAATAATTTTATTACTAAAAATTGTTTATGAATAATTATAGCAGTGATTATATATGATAAGTTATTAATTCTTATATTATTAATTATTATTATTATAACTTATTATTATTATCTATGTATTATTTATTATCTGATTATTATTTTATATTTTATTTTATTATGAACGTCTGTGATAATGCGAGTTTATTATTATTTTATTAAATTTTTTTCCAGTATTATTTTTATTAAATTAACTAAATAAATGACTGATATTTTATATCCCATCCACCTCATCCACCATCACAATCAATACACTCCCACTAACTCTACTCAACACATAACCACAATTAAAAAGTAATAGTCAAAATTAATATCTTAATATAATACATCCACTCACCATAATAATAATATATAATAATAATAATATAATTATAATATAATAATAATAATGAATAATAACAATACAATAATAATAATTAGAATATATAATAATAATAAATTAATAATAATAATAATAATAATATAATAATAATAATAATAATCTTAATATAATAATATAATAATAATATATAGATAATAATAAAAAATAATAATTTTATTATTATTATCTTATTATTATTATTCTTATTCATAATTATTTTTTTTTATTATTATTATTACTTATATATTGATTATTATTATTCATATTATTATTTATCATTATTATTATTATTAATTATTATTATTCATTTTATATAATAATATTATATATTCATTATCTATTATTATATTATTATATAATTATTTTATTATCTATTACTTATTATTATTTTATTATTATTATTCGATTATATTATTATTATTATTATTATTATATTATGCACTTAGTATATTATTATTCATATAAGTAATACATAATGTATACATAATAATAATAATATTAAGAATAATATATAATAATAAATAATACTAATATAATATAATATAATAATAATAATAATAATATAATAAGAATACTATAATATAATAATATATATAATATAATAATATGAATAATAATAATAATAATAATAT
>JABUQX010137908.1:15000-42494 GCA_015478945.1 Trachelipus rathkii | reverse complement strand
TAGGCTTGGGTGGGGTTTTCATGTATTTTACTTCTGGACCCCTCCTGAAAAGGACCCGTGAGTGGTGGTGAATAGTGGGAAAGAATAAACAAACAAATAAAAACAATTTATATATAAATCTTAAACGTTATATATATCTGATAGGTTATATAATATATATATATATATATATATATATATATATATATAGTATATATATATATATTATTTATATATTATTAAATTTAATTATATAATATAGTTATATATATATATATAGTGATATTATAATTTATATATAATAAATATATAGTAATAATATTTTATCTATTATATATATATATCTATATAAATAATATATATATATATATATATATATTTCGGGAGAAGTGTATCACTATGTTTATGAGAAATTTAATTTAAATTTTTGTCTCAAGTACTTATCAAAACAGTAATATAAATGATGACTACTATTATAAAATTTATTAAATATTGTTAAGATAAAAAAACAAAAACAAAGAATTGTAATTATGTTTTTTTAAAAAAATCATTTTCTTTGTTTCCTTTGAAAAAAAATGTTTCCACCCTGATATATAATTAGCACCCAATTTTATATAACTATTTGGTAAAAATTAAATTTTTGTTGCTAACTTACCTATCTTCGCAAAGCATGATTATTGAATAAAGGCAACAAATTGCGAAAGACTGCCTGACAAACGAACAACCACAGATAGTTAATATATTAATACACATATGGTACTTCTTCCCAACTTCTTTCACTACTTGCCATCTTGTCTCCCCACTCTCTTTCTATACTTAGCCGGACTCACTACCAACTTGCTTGTCCAAAGAAGAAAGAAATCGAATTAAAAGAAAACTCGAACTTTTAAGCAAGGGAGTAAAGCAGGAACGTCTGGACTGCTCAGTCGAACTTAGAGTAAAAGAGGATTGATTCAATTAATTGATGGGACTTTGTTATTATAATTTATTGAATAAATCATTGTTATGATTTTTAAACATCACCACACTCATATGAGGAGCACGATCAAGCAGGAAAAGGAAAATTTACATCTTAGGTAAATATTAAGGGGCCCCTTATAATTATGGTTACCCCGAGAAGTAAAAACATCCAGGCGCTTCTGTAACCATCACATTTCACGGCTACCTATTACATGTTTCACAACGAAGAAGTTGGATTGATGACTCTAAAGCTTTCCTGATATCCTTGTCGAATCACATTTATAGCTACAATTTTAAAGAAACAAACATATTGCTGAACAGGAATACACATGATTTACACACTCCAATGTGTTCTCCCGGAAGTTTCTCTTTGGACTTTTGCTAAATTTCCATTTATTTCTCGAGAGATTTTGCTTTCATTCTCATAATAATTTTGAGGCCTGTTTATTTTCTCAAGGGCAAATTGCAAGTTTAATTTGTTTTGTATTTTTAAGTACCATTTCCCATTTTTTTTGGCAAACACTACTCTCTTTTTCTTCAACTTTCTTCAAGAGGTGCGGATTCTCAAGAAAGTCTGCTGGAATATTATCATAGGTGATGAACCACCATGTGGTGGCTGTAGGGAAAAAAAAAAAACCAACAAGAATTGCGCAGCAGTGCTCCCATTATATTTTCCATCAGTCTTTTTCATCAAGTGTCAGAGGGCTTCTTTCGAAATGAAGACGCGCTATTTTTGGGCTTATATGGATCAATATTCACGTATTGATTAATCTTTTTCACCAGATGTTCAAATTCACGATTCTCGTTCAAGTGAAATCTCTAACACTTGGTTTGCTGATTATCTCTAAATTTAGATATGATAAATTCTGATGTGCCTGCACAATTGGTATATATATGTTTTATATCTATATATTTATAGCTAAACTGTTTAACAAATTTGAAGGTATCTTCCTTGGTGTGTTATTTGATAAATTTATACATCATTTTATTTATTTTTTGTAAATCGTTACCATATCAATGCTGTGCGTATGGTGTGCTCTTGTCTCAACTTATAATCAGATATTGCTATATAATTTATGTCCATTTTCCTTATATGAGTGAATTCTTCTTCAAGTTTTTGTGTGAAATAGAGTCATTTTTGCAAGCATTTTTCGAATCACCCAATATGTATGCATTTGAATGATCATTATTTCTTTTTTATGATTATGTTAATTTATATACTTTACCACTCGCGGTTTAACGTGGGAAGTAGTATAGCGCCTCGATCATGACTACTCGTAAATTTAAATTTATGTTCATACTTATGTCAATTTAACTACAATACTAAATTTTCTACCTCTGTGACTAACCTTTGCCTCCCGACTTTCTGCCTTGTTGAGTTACTAGTCCTGACTACATTCTTGTACTGGCTATTTTTTTCCCATTCTCTTCTCTTCATTTAACACAATGTTAATACATTCAGACTCACTCGGCTTAGCTCCTAAGAAGACAGAAATCCAAATTACAAGAAACTCAAAGCTTTCAAGCAAGGGAGGTAAAACGCAGGAAAATCTGTGAACTGCTGCATCGAAACTTTAGGATAAAGAGAGATCTCAATAGGGGAGATTGTATGTTTATTGGTTATTTTGATTGAAACATCCATCATTGTTATGATTTAAATCTCACCACAGCTTGAGTATAGAGGCCTACAATTCAAAGAACACAAGGAATAGAACAAAAAATATCACTCAGAACTTATTTGGAAGAGAGGCCCAAAACACACCCACACACCCACACACAACACAACACACACACACACACCACTAAACAATATATATATATTATATATATATTATCAGTATAGTCATATATAAGCCCTATGTGTATTCTATAATTATTATTTGTTTTATTATATCATATATATTTTATATCTCATATATTTTTATATATATAAAGATATATTCTGAGTTTTTTCTTAAAATGATTGTGAAATATTTAATTTTATATAGCTCATCTTGCAGTGCTTGTTCTGATTGTTCGAATTGGCATGTCAATATTCATCGTGTTAATCATCCCTTTACATTATTCACCAAATCTGTTTAACTTAGTAGCGAGATAAGATTAAAGTAATTCATCTTGATTTGTGAGCGATAAATTCAATGTTTTACTTGGTAACTCATGCGGGAGAATAATTTCGGTTAATAGGATATTTATTTATATTATATATATATATAATTATAATATTATATATGTATATATAAATATATTATGTAATTATATATATATTATATTAATTATATATATACTAATATATTATATAAATATATATATTATAATATATTATATTATATATATTATATTAGTATGCTTCTGTCTGCCTGTTTGGTGTAGTGTTCTGTAAAGGTATGTTTAATATGTATAACTAAAATTAGGATTTTAAAATGGAATGGAGAAAGTTGAACGTTTAAAAATGACTGAACCGCCAAATGAAATAATTTATTTTCTTTTCTCTTTATTATATGAAATTTTAAACTTTTTATTTACACTCAGAGAAGTAAAACCTAAATACATTTCTTCTTCTTCTTCTTCTTCTTCTTCTTCTTCTTCTTCTTTTCTCTTCTTATCTTTTCTTCTTTTTATTCTAATTCTTCTTCAGTTTTTTCGTATATTTTTTTTATCTATCTATCTATCTACTAATCTATCTATCATTCTATTATGAATTTGACATCTATTATCTATCTATCTATCTATCATTCGTTTCATGATCTATTCTCGAATTTTAAACCTATTATCTAGCTAATGATCCATCTTGCAGAATTGGAAGACATTTAAATATTATCAAAGAATGAATTCAAATTTTAAAAAATTCATACACATAAGTTTTTTAATATATTATCAATGAAGACTTAGCTGTGGACCGTCGTTTGGAGGCCCATTGTTTCGTTATGGTGGCGCTCTGCAGTATTACTCTTTTAAATAATTATTCACATATGGTAATTAAGACATAGTTTTAGACGTATTAGTAATTACTGTGGAAAAAATGAAGCGTAATTAAGTTAACCACAAAGTAATTACTGATACATTCACACACACGAACAGGCATCTTTTCAGATGAGTATATTCAGTTTATTTATATATATACATAGGTGAGAGAAAACAGATATGCATTTATCATATTATAATTCACTAAAACATAATATATTTAAGTGCTAGGCAATTACGCTTCTACATCGAATTTATTGATTATCGAATTAAAAAATTATAATCTAAAATAAACACTATATTAAATAAATAAAATAGTAAAGTAATTTTAAAATTATATATAATAATTGACTAATACATTTATAGTAATTATAATAATATATAAATATAATAAGTTAATATAATTTACTAATAATGAATAATATAAATAATAATATAATAAATTAATAAATAATAATAAACTAATAAAAATAATAAAATTAAAAATAATAATATTAAAAATAACTATGATACTACTACTACCACTACTTACTATACTATACTTACTACTACTAGTATCTACTACTAGAGAAAAATAAAGTAATAAATAAATGATTATAATAAAATACTGTACGGATCTATTAATAAAAATATTTATAATATATAATTTAAAAATTATAAAAATAAGGATAATTTTAAAGAATAATTATATTTGTAGACTTATTACAATACCTTTGTGATATCTATTATAATAACAATATGGATAATAAATATAATAATATAAATAATAATAATATATGATATATATTATATGGTATAATGTATATATAATATATAATTAATATACTAATAATATTAATAATAGTGAATAAAATAATAATATAATTATTTAAATAATAATATGATATATAATCAATTAATAATAATAGTAATGAAAATCTGTTCTCTTCCTCTTTGCGTTTTGTTCAGTTGTTTTCTTTTTAGATCTTTTTTTTCTTTTATTTTAAAGTTTAAACACCTGAAAATTTTCTGGCCATGCATCGAGAGGGACCTGTTTACAATTATATATATTTACTTATATTAACTTTTCAGTTTTTTTTTTTTTATATCTCTCATAGTTAATTTATTTTTTCAACAATATATTAATCAAAGATAATTGAAAACTTTTTTTTTTTTTGTGTTTTAATTAATTATCTTCAAGAATTTACGGGTGTGTTAATTATGATAGATAATTGCACTTAGATATATGTTTGAGATATTCATATTGGTGGGATATATATTATGTATGATATATATATAATATATATGATATAAGTTATATAAGTTACTACCTGAAATTTATATATATTATATAATATATCTATATATATTTTATTATAATACTCTATGATACTATAATATATATATTATATATATATTATATATATATTTATTATATACTAAATATTAATTATATATATATATTATTATTATTTTTATTATATATATAATATTATATATATATTTATTATATATATAATATATTATATTATATAATACTAGATATATATATTATATTTATATGCGGCGTTGGTAGGACATATACTTCATTACTGAGAAACAATTAACCCGTACAATTGGATTATTATTATAATATTATTATTATATTATTATTATATGTAAGATTACAATGATGATAACAATTATTATTATATTATCTCTATTTGTTATTATATTATTATTATTGTTTTTTTTATTTTTATAAATATTATTCATTCATTATTATATTAGTTAACCAAAAATATCAGGAAGGAAGATATAGAGAGTGTTTCGTATGTCGGAAAGATAATTTGCTTTCTCTCAAGAAAGATATTTTGCGGGTGGTTTACATTTTTATTAATGATTGGTCTGTTAGAAAATGTAGGAGTGATTGATGTATGAGGACTAAGACTTTTGTGTTTTTATTGGTTGCTTGTGATTCTAGGTGAACTTCCGCAATTCCGCCAAATTCAAAAGTAAGTATCTAGTATCTCGTCGCGGATGTATAAAAGGATCTTATATTCTCCCAACCGGATTATTACTTTTAATATTTGAAATATCACTATTTTAGTCCTCTGCGGATATCCAATACGTCACAAAAATTCCCATTTCATGGGAACCGAATAAAAGTGAAAAGGAGATAAATACTGAAGGAATAATTGTTAAATATCATTTTGCTAATCAACTTTGTCAAAGATACTTTTATTAAAACAAATATATAATAAGGATTATCTATTATTCGCTTTTAGTATATCTGAAATGTTTAGATCACTGAATCTTGCGTGTCATTTATTCCTTTAATTTAATCAAACATTTTTCAATCGTATTATATATTTTTGGTTTTACCAGTTTTCAAGTTGACCTTTATATATTTTGGGCTACTTTTTGTTCAGTCTGCCTATACCCAATATGAGTAAATGTTTTGGATTACTTTATTCTAACAAAAAGGGGAGAACCAATATCTTATATATATATATAAGTATATATTATAATATATAATATATATTATATAATATATATAATAATATATTATTTTATATATTTTTTAATATATTAAATTGTATACTTATATTATAATATTAATATTATTATAGACTTAGCAAAGCCTTGAATAAAAGTTCCCCACAAAGGCTGATTCAAGTTTATATATAAATTATCAAATTGTATAGTAGAATATATTTAGTGGAGTGGTATATATATATATAATTATATGGCCTTATATATATATTATGATACTATAGTTTTAGAAGTTATATTATATATATATATATACTATATATTATATTTATATTATATATATTCATATATTTATTATAGTATATTATAATATATTATAGATTATATTATTTAACTCGTAATATATAGATTATATTATATATATATATTTTATATATTATATAATATATAGTGTTGATTTTGTTGATATATTATATATTTAATAAAGAATATATATATTGGCCTATATATATATATGTTTATATATATATATAGGTGTAATATATATATTAATTATATATATATATACTTTTTATATATATATATATTATATTATAGTATGTATCATCTGTATTTAGATTTTAAATATACGCTGGGGAAATGGAATGGTGAATGTGGTATAATTTTTATTATCCGCGCGAATTGATGTCACCCTTTTTCATCCTCGCGAGTTTAATAGAAGAGAAGCAGTGTATGGGTAAGGCGGGAATTTTTGGGCTGTTCTTTAGTATATTGTTGTGGTTTCCATTTCTTTTAAGTATATAAGGTTATATTATACATATATAATTTTATTTAAATGCGATGGCAATAATATCAGAATTATAATATATAATTATTATCTATAATATATATTATATATATTATATATTATATAATATATATAAATTTGAAGGGATAGATGCATAGGATAGATAGATAATAGAATGATAGATCAGATAGTGAATAGATAGATAGGATAGTAGAAATAGATAGTAGTAAATGATGAAGATATAGATGATAGATACGATAGATGATGTAATATAGATAGATAGATAGAGGAGATAAGATAGATAGATAGATAGGAGAGAGAGAAAGGGAGAGAAGAAGAAGAGAAGAGAGAGAAGAAGGAGAGAGAAGGAGAGAAGAGAGAGAGGGAGAGAGAAGAAGAGAGAAGAGAGAGAGAGAGAGAGAAGTAGCGCTATCGAGTGGTTGAAGATTAATTCACATGGGCTTTGGGTGTAGGGTACAACCATTACATGCCAGTGCCAAAAGTTTCGCCTCTCGCGCTCATCCACAACCTCTTCTTACACAGGATAGATCCTCGATCACATTTACATACAGCAACCATACACTACTACTGGTACAGAACACACCTGTTTTCTATCCCCTGTGGGGAAAGTTTCCACGGATGTTTTGCTTGTCGGGAGGCGCTAAAGGGAGACGTATGGTATTGAGTTAGGACCCGAACACTATTAACTATACCCCTTAGGTATGCTTGTGGCATACCTCGAGACCTGTTCCTGATTGCCTTTGCGCTTGTATATCCTGCCAAAATTGTATAAATCACCTGGGTTCATGGAATAAATGAGGAGAGAGGAGAGAGGTGAGAGGTGATGAATGTTTTGAGAAAGAAAAAATTATGATGCTCTGTTACTGGAAAAAAAAAAGTTGTAGGGAAATGGTGAGACCCTGTGTGGGGGTAGAAATGTGTTTGTGTTGGGTGGAGCGAGAATGAGAGAGGGATGGAAAGGATTTCACTTCAGTTCTTAATGATGTAACTTGTATGAGTTTTTATTATGTAATTATTTGAATTTTAATGGTTAAAATTAAGTTGATAGGTCACTGTATGGTGGTTGTAGCAATATTCTGGTCCATATTTGGAGGTTCGGTGAAGAGAGTGTGACTTCTCTGGGATATCTGTAATATAGTTCGGATTGTCAACAAAAGTGAATAGGGGTTTCAGATTGATTGTGTTGGGAACTGGAAATCCTGAGCACTTTCAATATCAATATAGGGTTGATGACCGAAAATCGAAATGCTTTATTAAAATATTTACTTGCAAACAATATTTTGCAAAAAAATGAGGATGGCTGAAAACCAAATACTGTCACAAATGTAGTAGGCTGTGACTCAGCCCACTCAGTTACTACAGACAATGAGCAGTCAGCTGGGGTAACTACAGCCTCTGACATAAGCTCTATTAAGTTGGTGCTAAAAGAGTGTTCGATGGTTGATCTGTCTGTTCGAAATGAACGTAGTAACAACTCTGATGCGGCCTTTTTAGAAGCTGCAAGAGTAAACTTAATAACAACAACTTTCGATAAAAATGCGAAAATATTAGCTACTTATTTTAAAAGAGTTTTAGACTTTAAAGAAATTAAACAAAATCAACAGTCAGATAAGTAACTTAGTTATCTAATAGCGAAGAAAGAAAAAACAACTTTGAAGGTAATAAAACAGAAATACTTTTATAACAGAAAGGTGATAGATTAATAATAGACTTCTCTTTAAAGTACTCTAGAGTTTTTGTTCCTGAAAATTGTGTGCCTAAAGTAATCAGCGACTATCACAATAAACGACACTTGGGCGTGAATAGGACGCTCATTTGCATAAAAAATGAGTTGTGTTCCATCACGTGAGTAAGAAGGTGAAGCAGTTTATCCACATCTGCGCTACTTGTCAAAAAATTAAACGGTAGCCGAAATAAGTCCTAATTGCGGAGTTTTTAAAGAACCTACCATGAAGTTCGAGACAGTCCATGTGGATATTCTCAAATTACCTACTGCAAGGGGTACAAATACCTACTTACCTTAATTGACCTCTACAGCAAGTACCTGTTCGCGGTGCCACTCAAAGAAATAAATTCGAGAGAAATATTGAATGCATTTATTCACGAGCTCTTTCCGTTCTGTGGGAAATTTCGCAGGTGATTATTTTCAGGACAAAGTGCAAATATCCACCAGTCACCTTGTTTGAGGAAAGTCGGTGCAGGGTTTTTCAGAATGGTGATCATCGGCGCACCTGTGTGCTAAATCCAAAGGAAAAGCCAACGGTTGCTCGAGTGTATAACATTGAGGATCCTACTGATTGTGTCATTAAGGATGTTATGTACTCTTCTATATGAAGCAATGATCTTCCAGCCCAGTTCAGACTGGCCGAGCTTTACTATGGTGTGTTCATCTAGAGACTCGCACCCGATGAACCAAAAGACGGCATCACCAACCCGTTCAATGAATGTTTGCTCAAACATTATCATTACAAGTGGTTAGTCCATATTTCCGGCTTCCCGCGAGGACAGAGCCCATATAGAGGTTTATAATGCATAAGTAAAGAGCAAAACTGCTCTCTTTATCACTCCGTCTAAGGCTTTCCACAAACCAATTATAAACAAATCGTCATGTATTATGTCAAAAGACGAGCATGATGGAAATTTGTGTAAAGTAGGACAGGAACCAAGTCATACTGATCTGAGCCACTACTAGACTCATCGCCTATAGTGGGGCCTTTTTCTCAAAGTGAATAGGATTATTAAATAGAAGTATTGTCGAGCGAACACAGGCGTTAGCCACCTTTAGAAAGTATTTAGGAAAATGTTCCGCAGGTTTTATAACATAATAAAATTATAAATTACGGTGAAAGGTAAATCATAAAAAAAAATATAATAGAACATAATAAAATTGTAACAGCGTAAAACCCAGGGTTGATTTATCTGGGTTATTTTTCAGGATGGTCGTAAAAACAATCAAAGAAGGAAAGCGTAGATTTCCACTTAAATGGTCAAGAAAAGGGGTCTCCGGTTCCAAAGAAGAGCGCTATGAATTTTTAGGATGAAAGTTTGTCATTTTACTATCCTCTTAACTTTAGTTAACTAAAGATATGAAGAGATCAAACCTTTTATAAAAAATGTCAGAAGGAATTTAGCGAAATATTTGAGAATTAATAAGTTTTGAAAATATCAATGCAACATTGTTACAGGCAATTTTAATCCTTAGAAAAGCTCATAGGGACTATATAGTTCGAGGGCAATAGGCTAAGGAATAATAAAATTTAAGAATATCCTTTGTAATTATGGTCTTGGAGGCTAAAAGTTATTTGTATGGGCTTCAATGCCTGAAAAACCTGGACACTCGGGGAAGTAATGATATGATGATACCAGTATGTAGGAGTATGGCATATGCTGCTAGTATTCGGGCACAAGAGTATAGATTTAAAGGGTAGATTCGCCCAGATTATAATATTATTCTTCAATATTTCCATTAACTTCGAATTTTAACTTTAATAACATTGATAATAAATAATTTGAGATAATGTGAAACAGACGTTAAAGATCATTAATAAAAATAACCCAAACAAACAAACAGCGGAAGCTAATAGTTCACAAAACTTGTCTTATTACGAATTTATGGCGGGCAACCCTACCCTTTACCGAGTCCCATAATACATTAAATAGATCAACTTGTCTTATATTATATAATATAAGGTATATTAGACTAATATTATTATAACATATTATGTATAAGTGATTAGATATATATATATATGTATATATATAATATAATATTATATATATATATATATATATTAATATATACCTAATTACTACTATTTACTATATTAATATAGTAATATATATACCACTACTATATTGTACATATGTATATTATAATATATATTACTTATTATATTGATTATATATATATAATATATAGTTTACCGTAATTTTATAATTAAATTTATACTATATATAAATATATATCATAATATATATATATATTATTATTTACTAATAGATAAAGTCTTCTTATATAATATGTACTATAATCTCTGATATAATATATATTATTATACTATTATAATATGTATATATATATATATATATATACATTTAATATATATATATATAATATTTTTCTGGCCGTGTGTAGTGAGGCGTGTTTGTTTGCGTTGGTTTATATGTCCTGTGTGCTATAAGTCTATATCATATATAATATCTATATATATTATATTATATATATATATATATCATATATATATATTATATATATATTATATATATAGGTAATATATACTATATATATATATAGAGAGGAGAGAGAGAGAGAGGAGAGACGAGAGGACGAGAAGCGAGACGCTCTGATTGGTCGCAGTCGTAGAGGAGGAGACATTGAACGATGGAACTTCGAACGAGATGATGAGGGAGAGAGATGTTCACATTACTTCATCTTAGGATACGCCTGTCATCTTTAGAAATAAAACGCGACAAAACTTAACGAATAATTATTATATTGAAATATGTTTAGTCAAACTCTCAACACAGCCCATTATAACTTTATCATTTAATTGATTAATTAGTAATTCCGACTTTGATTAATTAACTGCTGTAAATATGCTGCAAACCAGCTCAAATTTCGTGAGCCATTTCTCATTATCTTCTTTATTTGTTATCTTCTTGTCAGTTCTCAATTACAAGGTAGCTGCATTTGAGATCCTAAACCTATTGAGAAGAATTGGTATCCAACTGTAGTCCATGACATTCATTTCATCTTTAGAACCAGTTATTAAGAAGCGCCTATGCAGACTGTAGACCTGACTTTCTGGAATATATATATATATATTATCTATATTATATATATATATTTATATATATATATATATATATACTATATATATACTTAATTATCCAAAATTAGTGTATATATTATATATTATATATATGAAATTTGAAGATTTTATTATATAATATTTTAATTTATTATATATATGTATATATATTTATATATATATTATATTAAGTATATTATATATATCATTATATTATATATATTATATATGATAGTATAGTAGGTGTATATTTAATATAATATATTATTCTATAATATCATAGACGCTTTATATACGCCACGGACCTCAAAGTGGCCTTAAACTCCTATATAATTATAACCTAATTAGATTATATATGTATTAATATATTATATATAGCTATATATATAATATTATTATAGTATATATATTCTTTTTAACTACCATGTTGATATATACATTATAGGTACATATAATATATATATTATATATTTATACTACGAAGTAAGAAACTTATAAGGACATAAAAATCCGTTATTATTATAGGTATATTATATATATAATATATATTATTTATTAACTATATATATAATAGGGTATAAAATGACCTTAATAACTACATAGTATATAATATTATTAATTATTATTATATCTAACGTTTATATATTAATATATTTTACTTAAATATATATACCCTTATACTTTACTATATTCTAATACACATATTATTCTCAGTCAAGCTCAAGTAATTATTTATTAATTTCACCTATTCTATAAGTATTATATATTATGTCTCTTATTTTGAAGAGTAGATATCGTTTCAATTACTTTATTTATATACTATGCTATATAGTATATTCTTTTTTCCTTTATCACTAATATTATAAGTATAATATATTCAATAGGGTTGCTTCAACGTCATATGTTTATATATCTATTATAGTATATCTCTCCTATATAATTATATTATAAATAAAGATAATATATAGTAACTATATATATATATACTTACTCGTGTCATTAATATATATCGGGGGTCGTAATTTATTGCTACTTAACATGTGTGCGGCGCTCATGCTTAAGGAAAAATATATATTTAAAAATTTATGTCGATAGAATTTTTCTGTTATAGCTTTTCAAGATAATAAGATGTTCCTGAATAAAGTTCTTGAGTTTGGCTCATCTAAAACGCTTCTTAGTGAATAAATCAAGAATTTATATTTTAATTTGGATTTGGAGAGCAGCAACGTGAAAAACTTTCCTAGTCAATTACAGTGCTTGCTGGAACTGACCGCCTGCCTTTTGAGAAGTTAACTTCAAGGGTATAACTAAACGGTGAGCCGAGACATGAATTGTTAAGGCCGGAAAACCTATGTGGAAGCCTGCCCGGAATTTATAGGCAGGATCCTATTACGCAATGTAGTGTGCTTTTATCAAAGCCAGTTGATAAAGCGTTTGTATCGGGTGTTTATCATTAATAACTACGAGATGTTGCAAGTAACTTTGTTGTTTCACTACCACTCATTGACCTAATATATATTCGTATTTCTTGATATATTATATTTATCCTTAAGGCCTACTATTTATTACTATACATATTTTTAGGTATATATACCGGCTTTATTTATGTTTCCGTGTATTATAAATATATTATATATTATTATATATTATTCCTTAACGTATAATACTTACGTACCTCATTAAGATTTCCTCTTCATCCTTAGTATATTACCTCCTAGTATTGTCTTCTGATTTCTCCTCCACCGTTTTGTTCTCTTAACCCTCCTCTTATAATTCACTCTCATTTCTTGCATCACTATCCTACCTTAGTTACTACAATTTAACTATAAATCCAGATTTGTCACTTTCCAACGATTCAACAAACTCATCAATAAAAGTACTCTTATCTTCACCTTTTTATTTACTTTTTTCCGCCATAATATGGTTATATTACATTGTATCAATTATATTATAATTATATATGTCAAATATTTACCATATGTATTATTATGAATTTATTCTATTAGTCTATATTTGATATTATTATACTTATTAGAATTTATAATCACCAATAAACCCTTGAGGTGACTTCATATATATAGATATATTATAATTAACGTTTACTTATTGCCAATATTCTCTAATAAATCTTCTTATCTATTGATTTCCTTTACTAATTTAATAATAATAATTAACTTATTCATATTACTTAAGTTCTTCTCTATTAATATAATTAGCTTTATGTTTCATATCAGCTCATCCTACCTTCTGCTTAACCAATTAATTTTTCCTACCAATGACCTATATAACGTTAATTTCTTATTGTCTATTTTTGTCACCAAAATTCAAGTTTTGTAGCTCAATAATAGTATTATATAATATTTATATATATATAATAATAATTTATATTAATATATTTAATTAATAATATATATATAATATATATCATATATTTAATAATTATATATAATAATAATATTATATTAATATATATTCTGATAAGTAATATATTAGATATAATAACAGAGTCTTATTCTACTTCTTTAATAAGAATATTTAAACATATTTAGGAATAATTTTTTAGGCTACTTCTAGTATATTATTTAGAAACTCATATAATCAATAAAATTTATTATTTATTTAGTTAATAAGTAATATTAATAAAATATAATCTATACAATTTTAAAATATTACAATAATAATTATAATAACACAAGTTATTAATAGATATATAATAAGATATAAAACATTGTTAGTAAAATTACCATATAGGTTAATCTATTGCAGAGGTTATGACTAGTTAATAAGATAACGGAAAACGAATAAGACAACATACTTTCTGCGTTTACCTCCTCGTTTTCTAAAAATAATTTACCATGAAGTGTGATATATAAAGAGTTAGGTTATTCCTACTCATATTGTCAGGTGACTAGAACACAACGAATAACGATTTAGTGCCAGCTCAAGCCTACTCGCACGCTAAGACCACTAAAGCAGGCTCAGATAAGCCTATAAGCTAGTCAATGTTTCAAGAATAGATTTTAGAGACGTTTTACTTTTAAGCTTGTCGATAAAATAATATCTCAATATAGAAATTAATCGTAATCTGCAATTGTATAGTGGTTATTGTGAAATTACTATAAACAGATATTTATATAGTAAATTGATCTATTAGATTATGATGTTACTTAAAAACACATTATGATAACCTAATTTTATGAGTAGGCACAACTTGTGAATATACAATACCCTTTATGGTACTATTTTTAATTTCATCCAAAAGCGAATATCATATTATTTAATAGATATTAATCATAAGGAATCATAATTTACCCCATAGTAGTAATATTGCATGATCATTAGAACCACATGAGTGCTTACCACAGCCATGTTCGAGTAACACCCAACTCTCGGATGTGATAGGATATATCCTCCAGGGTGGGTTGCTAAGGCTTTAGGATAACTTTTACTACGTATTTTTCTAGGCTCTTCAGATTTTTATATTTCTCCTCAACATCGTCTCGCCTTGCGCATTGAGAAGGATTCAAGATTATTGTCCAAAGAATTGTCCAAGCTCGCTTCCAGAATTTTGAATTCTTTGCAGTCAATACAATCTATATTGTAATATTTCAAATCTGATGGACTTTCCACTGTGTATTTTTTCCCTTTTCATACCTCCATATGTAGTCATTGTAGTTTCCTCATCAGTGAGGAACAATGATATATCCCCTTTAGACAAATCAAACAAGATTAAGACATTGACTCAATTACGTCGTTCGCTGTGTGGTCGCGAGGTTGTGGTGTACCGGATTTTTTCAAATGAAGTAGACATTGATGAAAAATAAAATTTTCAGTCATTAATTTCGGAGCTTTGTGATACCGATAGAGGTTACTAGGAGTAGCGTTAGAGTGCCTAAGAATGTTGCCTACAATGAGTGATAGCTCAACAGTAAGTAGCATTACTCTTCCTCTCCTTCCAGGTAATCGATATTTTTTAACCGCCCATCGTTCAAGATACAAGGTCTTATAAGACCCACTTATACTTCCTACCTATGTTTTAAATTTTTTATTATTATATTTTTATTATCTAAGGAATTTTATTAACTGAATTTTCAGTGCGCACAACATAATCGATCTTGAGTGAGTATTATTTATTTCTTTTTTTTCAATTTATGAAACAACTAATATAATTCTGCTCTTTATCTCATCTATACTCTCATCTCTTCTCTCTCTCTCTTCTTTACTATCTCTCTCTCTCTCTTCTCTCTCTAATTCTCTCTCTTTCTTCTTCTCTCTCATCTTTCATTCTCTCTTAACTTCTAAATCTTACTTCTCTTATTTACTTATGGCTAGATGGATGCGTTTCGTAGCAACTATTAAAATTACATCTAGAAATAATCATAGTAGGATGATAATAATTTATTCTAATAAATGCTCTCCTCACATAACACAGTGCGATATATAAACCCACGTTAAAAATAATAATTAAATTAAATGAATCCAAAAAAATAAAAAAATGCTATTCAAAATAAATTAATATATATAACCCATAATCGAAGAGTAGAACAATGGTGCTTGCTTATCTTAAGTGCTTATTGGATAGTACTTCAAAGTCGCAAATTATTCTAATTCGTACAATTGGTCTGGTACGGAATAATGAGGTTATAAATTAAGTAAATATTATATATTAATCCACTATACTTCTGGAACTCAGAAGGAACTACTTCCGTAATATGAATCATGGTGGTAGCGAAAATTATTTAGATAACTCATACCTCGGGTACACCACAGTTCATATATTATATGGCTTGTAATGAATTAATTCTGTTAAAGTAAATTAATCTTGTCTCTCTTTATATATATTTAAATACATATTAATAATAATAATAATAATAATAATAATATTAATAATAATAATAATAATATAATAATTATAAATAAATTATAATTAATTATAATAATAATTAAATAAATAATAATCAATAATAATAATTATATTAATAAATAATATAATAATTATATAATATATAATATATAATTATATATACTTTATATATATTATAAATATATATATAAATATTATATATATATATATATACTATATTATATTATATATTATATTAATATATATATATATAATTATATATTATTAATAATATATTAATATTAATATAACATACCCAGGTAATATGATTTTTAGTTAATTGATTTATATATAGAATAAAATTCTATTTATTCTTATTAAAATAATATAATAAGAATTTATAAAGGTAGCTATGAATACAAGTAGTTGATCATATTTATAGTTTACAAATAATGTTGTAAATTAAATAAATTGTTTTATTAAAAAGAAATGAAAGATAGAATAAGAATATAATAATTAGTAAGTTTTCTAATTCAAGGATATATAATATTGGTACCTTATGAGGAGATGTTATTGGAAATATAAGTCGTGGTAATATAAACTGATAACAAATGTATTCACTACTGCATACATGCCGCTCTTGATAACAATGATGTTAAAAGGCTCATCTTCTACTTAACTATTCAATTTTTGGGTCATATAGTATCATTGTCTCTCTCTCTCGAAGGATATATCGAGTATTTCCAAATATTATAAGATATATAATATTTGAATGAACAATAACCCTTATAATTAGTAATATTTAAACTCATTAATTCTTGTATATGCTCCTGATTGTGTCAGATAATTACCCCCGCGGTTCCAATAATAGGCTATATTAGGAATATATAATAGCCGACTGATAATAGTGCAGTATAGGATTAATGGCGTACACAAGAGGTTTGATCCACTCAGTTGATAATCTATTATATAGTATAATCAATTACCTAGAGCAAGTTGTATATCTTTTATACTTATAGAAATTAAGGGATAATTTATAATAGTACCTAATTGCATTTTTTTCCTTTATTATATATATACTTTAAATATATATAATATTATTATAATATATGTATTTGTGAAAAAAATTAGTATGATACATTAGTCACTTTATTTAATATGCTAAAACTACAGACAATATATTATATATTTATCATCAACAAAAAGCAAACCCTTTCTTCATACTTTATAATTTAATATTTTAGTTCCACCGTGATAAAAACAAAGATTAGTACATCTATCAATATCATTATGAATATAATACGACAAAAATATCTCCATATCAATCTACATCATAATATAATTATTGCTATTAATTTTACTTAGGTAGTATATATATTTATATAAGTATAATATAATTATATATTTAATTAAATTATATTTTCTCGCCTTTAAGCTAATATATAGTGACTATATCCTGTGTGGTCATATAACTTACTTATAAATTAAAAGATAATATCATTTATGATAGCAGATAATATTCCTGAGTTTAATTATTAATCTCTCATACTATCGTACTATTGAGATATATTTTAATTAAAATTATAGTTATCAAATAAATATTATAACATAAATGATATATAAATATATTTAAATATTACTAAAGTATATTTTTAACAATAAACTTTAAATTTTAGAACTCAACCCTATCCGTGCATACAGTTAAAGTCATACCATTTTTTACAACCAATATATGAAAAATAATTCTTTCCTATTGAATTTAGGATATCAATATTTGATGATATATTAATGAACTTATTATTAACTATTTATACTTAACCAAATTATAAATATGATTAACATATAAAAATATTATGAACTAATAATTTGTATACACTAGGTCTAAAAGGTATGTTACTAATACAACTATATTATGATTCTATATATTAGTAAGATAGAGATATAGATAATTTAATATAGGTACAATATATATTTATGAAAATAGAGTTATAAGTGGGTAAAAATTATAATAATTTAATAATTTGCGGCAGTTGATAAAAAAATGTTTTTCTTTTAGATGTATGGGTTAGTAAAATAACCTTAGTTATGTCTTTATATCAATTTAATAATTATGAAGGCAGTGTGACTTTACAAGATCTTAAAATTATAAACTGTTGCATATATTAAAAAAAATTACCTCAGCCAAATTATAAGGTATTAATTAAATAATATATAATATATATAATTAATTTATATATAATATATATATAGGATATATATATATATATATATATATATACTATATATATATATATATCTAATAATTAATTAATAATATATATAAATATAGTATCATTATATATTATATATATTATATATATATATATATTATATTAATATATATTATATATATAGAATATATATATATATATATACTATAATATAATAATTAATTGAATTACGCCAAAAATCACAGCTTTTTCCTCATGAAAAGAAAACATTCATCCTAGGAACCTAATTCTTGTTTTATTTCATAGTGATTTTAATATGTTATGTTTTGTCAATTAAATAGTTTTTCACTCGTTCAAACTTTCTTCATATACTCGTAGCTATAATCAACGAGTATGAGTTTATAATGATAAGAGAAGACAAGATTATTTTAATGTGGCCAATTTATAAAAAATTCTTCTCTTTCTGCATGAACTGGCGATGCTCGTCGCATGTTGATATTGTTTAGAAGACGAAGGTGAAGGTGAAACTTCAAGGTAACAACATTTTATATAAAATTAGAAAAGAATCAGAGGTTTCTAGGGCAAATAAGTTTAGTATTTTGAAGGAGAAACTGCGATTTTTTTGCAAAAGCTATGAAAATAGTAAACGGTTTTTAAGGTTGTCAGTGAAATAGCTAAAGGGGGGTAAAATTAATCCAGGAGTTCAATTCCTGTTTGACGAAAGATGAAGAACAAGGGTGGTTTCTGTTCAAGTTGTATCTAAATGTAGTAAGATTTTTCCTGACTCTTCAAAACCTACTTTTTCTAAGCCTAATACCACCCTAATCTGATAATTGCAAATGATAATCAATATTTATTTTTTCTTCTTTTATAAAGCTCCCCTTTTTATAACACAACTTGGAAAAATAAAATGTATTTGAACATTATTTGTTTTCATTTTTATACTTTCATTACTGCTCTTTTCTCCTAATTCCTTCAACCTCAATTTGGAGTTTACTACATTAACTTTCTAGAACACTTCTTACTCAAAGCCCTTGTTAATATAAGTGGTACAAAAATGAAAATAGGAAATAAAAAAAGAAAAATCTGGAAAACAAATGAAATTGACTGTTGCAATGTTTTTTGGCGAATGGTTTTAATTTTATGATGGAAAAACTGCGGTTTTTTTTGCAAAAATTCGCAGCTTTTCAAAACTTTGACCTGAGGTACGACTTAACGTTATCCAATTAAGCTGAAACTTTTCCAATCTCATTTTTTAGTATAACTGTAAGCATAGTTAACTGTTGCTTTAGGGGGATGGTCTCCCATGGAAAACAATTCGAATTATTGATTATTTATTTTGATTTAGACCACTCCATATCTAATAGATATTATATAATTTAACTATATTTTATTAATTATATTATATATTAATTATTAATATATTATAATATATAATATATAATATATATATTGTGAATAATGGATATATATATATATTATATATATATATATATATATTATATATGATATATAGTATATAATATATATATATTCATATATATATAATATATATAAAATCCATAGAAGGGTGCTGAGCCCCATACTTTGGCCACATGGCTTTCCGCTGGGGGTGCTCCTGGGTTACAGAGCAACCAAACAAAAGTTCAACACAACCGGCAACATTAGCACAACAACCAGTTGGCGATTAAAAAAAATATTTAGCTACTTAATAAATATAATGACAAACTAAAAAATTTCACTCGCGATAGGACTCGAACCATTCGCAACAGCGTTGTCGTTAGACAATGTTTATACATTAGGTAACGACGAAGCTGGTTAGGCTATGGTTCGCAGGTTCAGTGTCGTCGAATGAAATTTTTATCTTCGTCTTACTTGTTTGCCAAAAGATTGTCCTCAACTATTGTTATGTGCCCATTTGGCGCTGCCTCTTGACTCGTTCGTTTGCGTTGCTTCCTGTAACCCAGGAGCACTAGCATGAATATATGGAATCCTCAAATTGGTGGCTACTTAAGATAGTGTTATTTCGATAAGCTATCTCTTTTAATGGATTTATTATATATATTTAGTCTACCGAGTAATTCAAAGCAGGGGGACTTGGAAAACTGTTCCGAGATGCCTTCGTGTTTGGGGTAGGCGGATTGGGGTTCCTGTACATTGTTAACTCGTAGCGACGCTGTAGCTCGTAATGGTCGTAAGTCCTTGTAACATCATAGGTTAGATATAAGTGAAGTTTTCTTCGTCTGCTAGATATATATATTAGTATATATATATATATATATAATATATATATATATATATATATAATATTTATATATATAAGGTATATAGATATATACCATGATATAGTATAGTATAGTATAGAGATATATATATATATTATATATTAGATGGATATGATATATATATGATTTAGATAATATATATTAATTAATTAGAAGAATCGATCAGATAGGTTACTCTATCAAGAGGAAAAAAGCAAAACCATAGGGAATCAGCGTTAAAGGTAGCTTAATTACATATATATAGGAAGTATATATAAAATAAAAATTATTATATATTATATTATATAATATAGTATATATTATAGTTAATATATAGTTATTAATATTTATGTGATATATATATAATATATATATATATATTAAATATATTATAATATTAATATTTAATATATATATATATTTAACCTTCGAATTAAATGATTATTATATATGCATACAGAAATTTATATTATTCAGATATAATATATAATTATATTATATATATATATAACTAATTATCTAATATATTTATAGGGTAAATGCAGTACGGAATATAATTACGTATAGGTAATTATATTATTATAGTATTTATTATCTTTGAGTTTAAATATTCAGATATATATAATATATATTATTTGAATAGGTTATTGAGTGAAAGAAATTATCTCAACAACCCGTTAAAGGTATTCATTGTGACTGGTGATATACATTAAAGTGATAGTAATATATAGGTATTATCAGTCTAGATATAATATAGCTCGATACAAACGTAATTTGGTACGGTAACCTTAAACTTAAACTTCTATATTGGTATGTTACTACCCTAAATGTAATACGTTACCATTAGTAATTATAAGATATAAATGCTCAGTAAATTACTGAGTCGGTTAGTTATAAGTGAACCCTACTATCCTCTGATATTTAATATTGGTGGAGTAGATATATAGAGTAGTAATAATAATCCAAGGATGTTGTGATTGGATGATGGGATGTGGAGGATGCCAAATAGGCGACTCAGATGAAGTTGATTTTATTCGGCGAATATATACTGAATAATAAATTTATCCTGCAATTCTCGCACTCCTGTGATCGTATTGTGTGCCAAAATCTTAAGGGAAGAAGAATTAAGAAAATTAGAATTATAGTTGTGTATATAAACTATTGCTCAAGCTCAATTCAGGACTCAGATCATGCTATCATGGCGACCCTCAACTACGAATACTTGATTGAGTTAACTATTTAGTAATAAGATCCATCGCTAATTAATTCCGATTCAAAAGAAAGTAATTATTTTACTTACTTCCCTTATACTCTAGTCATCTTAGAAGAAATCACTCTGATTTTGACAAGCTTTTAGAATGTTTATATCCTAGGGAATAACTGTTTATTAAATTAACATTTTTAAATAACTACTTTACACTTTATGGCAAATGTTTGCTCATGACATAAAAGTATAAACTGAAAATAAGATGAATATTTGTACCGTATAATGTTTTTTTTTTTTTTTTTTTTTTTTTTTTTTTTTTTTTTTTTTTTAAATAATTCTCACTTAATTTTTTTAATTAAAGCAAAAATTTTTTCAACATATTTCAGTAATTTAATTTGATAACTATATTAAATTCATCAAATGGTCCAATAACGTTGCTAATGAAAGGAATTTAAGTTAGCCAGATTTGGGTATTTTTTATCGGTCTACCTACCCCCTACGACTCGTGGCTAAATAATCACATCGTTCTCAGTTATATCTTTTAGTGAGAATGTTTACTGTCAGGCGGATTGTGGAGTCGGTAAATTCCAAAAATTTTCCGACTCCGTACTCCGACTCTCCGACTCCGCCATCTTCAAAATTACCGACTCCGATCCGACTCCTCGAGCTCCGACTCCGACCTATCAAAATACTCTACTCCGACTCGACCTTCTTTCAAATTACCGACATCCGACTTCCGACTCCAAACTCCGACTCCACCCTTTTGAAAAATTGCCGACTCGACCTCCGACTCTCCGGAACTCTGAACACCACTCTTTTGAAATAATTATACCGAGCTCTTGGTAAAATTACACGGACTCCAAAACATCCGACTCCGAACTACACTCTCTTTTCAAAAACTACCCGATTCCCCGACTCTCGTGTGGGCTCCGACTCCGACTCCGACTCCATCAATACAACCCTGGTTACTGTAATCCTGATTAAAGAGTTTGATTCACCATCTTTTTCTAATGCTAGCGTCATCACAAGGCAGCTTGTAATTTTCTCCAGTTCTCTCCTTCAGTTCCTCTTTCTCCGTCAACCGAGGTAATCATCCTTTCGTGAGTGCAAGAGTCTTTGTCGGAGGAAACCCCATCCCATACGCCCGCTGCTAGATGAGAGAAATAATCTCTGAAGAAGTTCTTGGATAATCGATAGAGCTTCCAACACATGACGATTCCGAAAACTCGATATTTAGTATAAGGAAGCAAAAATCAATTGGTGTGCAGGAATTGTGTTAATTTACATCTTCAGTGTTTTTTTTTCTTTTTCCTCTTTCTTAACCTTTTGTCTGCCCTCATTCAGTATAATTTGAGTCCATCATTTAGCCTTAAGGCCTGAGCTTGCTGGAAATTTGCGCATCAAATAAGCCTGAGATAGAGCCACAGAGACGACAGTTTCGTAACCCGTAACCAAGTCAAGCTTTACCAGAAGATGCTTAGTTGATTTTTTTACCTTTTTTTCCTTTTTTATTTCGTGTTCTATAAGCTAAGCTAATAAGCTTATACTGAATTTCTGTGAGATAAATAATTAACCTTGATACCCTAAATTAGATTTTAGTAATAATTCATGATTCCCGATAAACGGCAATCGAAAGATGAAATGGAAATACAAACAAAAAAAGAATATAGGTATCAATATTAACAATTGTTCTGAACTGATGACAGAAATCAAGAGCTCCGAAAGTACACTCGTAAAGGATAATTAAAATAAAAAATTTAAAACACACACACATATTTATTCTTCTTAAAGAATTCTTCTCCATATGAGTATAAACTGATACTTGATCTTAAGTAATAAACAGGTTTATCTTATGTGAATGAACATAAATTGCGCTTTGTCATCCCACCTAGCTAATAATGTAACGTTTAATGGCTAAAGGTTATATATTTTTGAATCACGATAATATCCAATTCTTTACAGTGGTATCCTCGATCAAGAAAAGATCATATTACGTTAACTCCAAACATAATTCTCGCGTATATAATTTCAATGTCGCTTGCTGATTTAATTGCTGTAAGAAAATTGGAGTATGTATTAATCGATCAAATGAAATCACAATATTATGGTTTTATGCGGATCAATTCATCATATTATGATGGCCCTCATAATACCCATATACCAGGCGGTTTTTCCTATAAAACATTCTGTGTCGGTCGTTATTTGGATTCAAGATTTGCCTCCCACAGTCGTCTTCTGATTTGCCCAAAAGCAAGCCATGTTCTTCTGAACTCCAGAATATTGCACCCACCCATTATGGATCGATTAAACAGATTACTCCTCCACTTCCATTAAAGGACCTTCCTCACCATTAAACCTCAAGCACTTTATTTTTTCAAATAGATTATTTTCCAATTCCTTAATTTACAGATCTCCTTCTGTGGGTTTTGGTAATTGATATTCTGTTTTTCCCTTAATGGTATCCTTTTCAACAGTAACATAACTTAAAATTCTTTTCTACGATAACAGATATAAGATCATTTGAATGTGCCATCGTTGATAATGGCAATGACGGCTCACTCTCGGGTGTTTCTACTTGATGGAAAATTTATTAAGGTCGAAAATGGTGAATGTTCCACATTCTCAAAGTATCTTCATTGAATTTGATCTTTACTGTATCTTTAATTTTATCCATAATAATAATCCGCTTCAAAACTTTTTCTTTAAACACTTTCAGAAAAAGTTCATTTTACACCTAGACCATACTATAGCTATACCATATACTATACCAACAATATGAGCATGGCCATCATGAAAGCTAAATCTACCTTTCAAACCATCGATGTCCCATAAAATGATTTTCCAAGGCTCTATTAAGTTCTAGTTTCATTGTTGGTACTAGGTACCTGTCATAGTAATTATCTGTATGATATATATATATATATAGTAATATATGTTGTGTGTGTGTGTGTGTGTGTGTGTGTGTGTGTGCGTTGGCTAAAAGGTATATATCCAGGACGGTAGACGACCTACGGTTATATGGATTGAACTCAGACACGTGGACGAACTCAGAACCCTTTAAATGATAATTCATACTGGTTACTGAAACGTTGCTAGGGAAACATATTTTAAGCCTAATGGACATGTATTGAAACCCACTTGATAGGGATATTGCTTATTAGGCCTAAACCGTTGAAAATTGTGATTCAAGAATAACGCTAGGCACCTGTATGTGAAGTCATTTGAAAAGACATTCATGAATATGGAGTGTAGGTATTAAATATAAATCATAAACGTATGTGAAATATTAAATAGATTAAAAATATGTCATAACGGTTAAAATACTTAAAAAAAAAATAAATAAATCAAATAAAAAAAAAAGTTCAGGAAGGTTGATGGGATATAGAAAACGAGGTGAAACGGAGTGACACAGCGAAAAGACGATTGGGTGCGGTGTGCTGCGGTGCGGTGCAGTGCAGTGCGGTTAAGCCTAAACGTTTCGTCGAACTCGGAAAACACATTGACGTAACAAAAAAATACCATTAATTTGATGCCGCAAGCGTCTAAAATGATTCATAAACGTAACTGAGAGTAACTTGAAAGATAACAGTTTGTTTGTGTGACCAACGTTGTTAGGAGAACGTATTTAAGTCTAATGGTTAATATGATTCCTTTGTTAAGGGAGTGTATTTAAGCCTAACGGTTACTGTCACATCCTTTTATAAAGATCATAGGTTTAAGAAAATTTAAATTGAAGATAAAAAGTTTAAAAATGTATCGAAAAAAATAAATAAAAAGTCAAAAAACATAAAATTTACCAATATGTAGCCTGAATTAACAGGAATACTAGTGAAAATTACAGAAAAAGCTTAAAAAAAAAGTTTTCAGGGAGGTGGAGTTGAGCGAGGAGGGAAAGTTGGCAAAAAAAGTGCTAAAATATATTCAAAAGGATAGAAACATACTATAAATCCTAAAAAATTAACCGATAGGTGTCAAAAATATAGGAAAAAATGTAGAAAAGGTTCAGGAAAGTAGCATGAGTAATAGAAAGCATCAAAAAATGTATAGCTATTAAGTCATAGATAATTAACGGAAAAAAAAATTCAAAAAACAAATGTATCTTGAAATTTAGCTATGGGTTGACAGATTTAACAGGAAAAGGGTTAGGAAAAAGGTCTGGAAACGTTAGCTGACGTATTTAGAAAGTCTTTAAAATGCAATATTCCTAGAATGATAAAACGTCGAAAAAAGTTAAAAAGTGTTAAAAATACTGAAATTTAAGCTATGGGTTTGCCAGATTTAGCAGGAAAGCAGCTAAAAAAGGCTGAGGAATGTAGCTGAGTATTAGAAAGTCTTTTAAAAATATATTACTAGAATGATAAAACGTCGAAAAAAGTTAAAAAGTGCTAAAAATTACTGAAATTTACCTATAAGTTGCCACGGTTTAAAGGAAAAGCGCTAAAAAAAAGGATTCAGGGAATAGGAGCTGAGTAGTATTAAAGTGCCTAAAAATAATATACGAAAATGATTAAAATTGGCCGAAAAAAAGGTTTAAAGAAAAGGCTCCAGGGAAAGGAACGTGAAGTCGCTACATAGCTGAATAGAATTAAAGGGGGATGGGGGAGAACCTTGGGGTGATTGATAGCTGGTGAAAGTAACAGAAATACATACAGGAACACACTAACACGTACATACACCACCCCTAAAATAGCCTGCGGACCGTACATGAATAAGGGTCCCCCGGGGGGGGGCTGACCCCCATTCAAAAACGCCAGATATAAAAAGTAGCCAGGAAGGTAGCCGAGTACTAAAAAGTCGCTAAAAATATATATATATTTGTATTGGCAGTTGCCAGATTTAGCACAAATTTGTCACCTGTCAACTTCCATAGGACGCTTTGGAAATTGCTAATGAAATTTATCACCTCTTTTCAAAATTCAGCCACTATCAATATACAGGGGCATATGTATGCACTTACAATATTCAGATTTTATCTCAATTTCAATTACACCTACATT
>JABUQX010137908.1:0-10000 GCA_015478945.1 Trachelipus rathkii | reverse complement strand
AGTAATTTCGTAATAAACATATATAAGACTTACTCAATATGATAATATAAAAGTAAATTATAAACACTAATACGAATAAACGCTTTACAGAGATTCGATGGGGTAAATATAATGAATAACCTTAATTACTTCGCACTGACCTCGGAATCTTAAGATGAAGTTTATATTAACGTGTCTTATACCTTTTTAACTGGTTTAAGTTTATCGATTAGATTTATACTGTTGACACAGAAATTACATCTCATCACAATTTTTCAGCTTTTTTTTAAAAAACAAGTTTTAATGTAGATTACTTATGTTTTTTTCAAAGTAATTTCTTTACGGTCGTAAATTTAGTGAAGCTGTGCGATGTGTAATGCGTGTGTGTGTGGTGTTGAGCATCTTCAACTTTTAAGGTTTTATAAAACTATTTTACATATTTACCGCCGTACTTTCTGAGGTAGTTAGTCTCTGAAAAATAAACATTTAAATTAAAATAATTTTTACCATTAGATCGTTTTCATCATTTGCAAAAATAGCATTTATTATGCTTATTTTTGTATACTTTAAAAAGAATGAATTATAAAACTTGTTTTTTGTAAAATGTCTGTGATCTGGTGTGTGTAGGTTGGGTGTGATTGTTATTGGGGCGCGTGTTAGAAAAACCAAAAACCAGTACATTGGGTGGTATGCATGCATGTGGGTGTTTGTGTGGGTGGTGAAAAACGGACAGAGAGAAGAGGGGCAGGCGGGGCTCTATTGACTTTGCGAACAAGTCTCGTGGCCTGAAGCAACCAGAACTGGAAACACCTGAACTCGGCGACCTACATTTAGTACTGTCTGAGACCCAGCTAAGCCCGATCTTTTCAAATAACTAATACTCCAACATAACTTCTATAATTTCAGACAAATGCGTGGAGTTATGTGCCTATTAGTAAACATAACACTCCATTAACACTCAGAATCGAATCTCTACTCCGACACTAAACCAACACACATATCGGCACGGCCCTAAGCGAACCGACACCTCCTGAACACACCCAGAGACGCCCCACTCCAAACGAACCTCGGACAACGAAGATAAAACAAACCAAATCATATACTGAGTGGTGGTGCCGCGCTGGGAACTGATGCAGGAGGGGAGGAGGCAAAAACAGTCACATTGCTAACCTACGCAACAGTTAATTAAAAGAACCTAACATATACTAACGCCTGCGGCCTATTGTGAGGGAAAAAATGTTGATCATTATAATTACATCATTTTTTCCTTAACGGAAACTGACCACAATCTTGTAGCTCTAGTAAAACTTTATCTCAGCAGACTCCTCCCCAGTTCGAAAAATGCCGTCGGGCACATCGTGGTAATCTCAATCGGTGCGCAGTTTCTTTGCAAAACTATGCAGAGAACGCGAACCGAGACCCCACCAAAAGGTTAAGGGGCCGTAAATCGAGGAACCCACCCACCAACAAACCTCCACAAACCATCGAGGATAACCCCATTCAGAATAAGGAGTGCTACCGGGCATAAAAACCCCCCCACCATATTATTTCCAGTCTGCTCGGAATGTCGGTTGCAGGGCTATTATTCGACAGGCTAAGGCCCGCCACCCCCCCCTAAAAAGAAACATAACACCTCTGCGCACGGAAATATATCAGGCTCTGCCAAAAAACAAGACGAACGCCGTCTTCACTGGACCGCCTGAGTGTCTTAGCAATTCTCCTACTAAAAGCGACCCCCGTCACAAATCTGGACGATTCCGGCATCCCTCCTCCTGCTTCTTCTCCTCTCAGGCTCCAGTGCCCTTGCCCGATGAATTAAGCATGTCGCGTGCATGGGATCTGAGACTAATGTAACGTCTGAGATGGTTATTGCCCGGTGGCTATTCCGCCGTGTTTTGAGGGAGGTGGCTCGACGACCGCCGTCAAACCACAACAGCGTGCGTTAAGAGCTGATATCGATGTCGTCAGCTAACCCAACCACCAACCCAAAAACACCCACTACACCCCATAGCTCTCAACTGTATTCTACAAAACAAACCACCGCCATCCTAATCCGGATCCATTTCCTTCTTTCATCATCAAAGTCTCACGTCGATCAAACTGGCAAGCTAGTCCTATCTAAAGTCGAACCCAGACTATGAGGTCTAACCTCACAGTACAAAGCATGAGTCGGAGTCCTATCACACACTCCAAACCCCGCCCCTCCGCTACTCTTGTCAACCGTCCTCCATATCGACACACGGATGATCGATCCTCCCCATCCCAAGACCCAACAGACACCACAACACCCCTCAGCTACTCTACCGCACGTCTACTGTACAGCTCAACCCTATCTTCCACCCACAAAGCCCCTCTTTTGCATTAGAGTTGGCCTCTCGTCTTCAGCTTTCCGATTCTGTTCTTGCCGACCTGGATGGGATTTTCCCGGTGGGGTCACCGCAACCTTGTTTGAAATTCAACCTTTTGGAAAACTCGACTTCTTTACATCCTCCCTCTCAAAACACCTCCTAACTGTTACCTATTTTTTTCGGGACGTTTCTAAACGTACTCACCTGGTTGACAAATAAACAATTCTTGTCTGACATAAACAAAAAATTTCTTTGAAACCTCATATCCACAACTTGCTGCTATGGTGGCCGGATCAAAGAAAGCTGGGAGTTCTGTTACAGGTTGAGGGAATTTATTTTCTTAACGCACAAGCTTACTCCAGTTTATATTAAAGGTCTTATTAACACCCTTGTTTTAGGTAAGTACTGTTCTCACATTGGTACGGTGGGCTCCGTTCTCCAACCCTTTCTTTTGGATAGGGTGAGTCTAAAGTTAAGAGACTAATAAACTGTCCCCTTATTTCAAACTCTCTTGACCCTCTATTCTCATGGGACGTGACGTTGCGCACTATCTCTATTTATTATAGGTATCAATACAACGGATAGATGGCTCGGGGAGTGGCCACTCGCCATTCCACCTCCATTGCGCGCCCTTGTAATTACAATGGTAGGGCCGTGCTCTTCTGCTAAATTTTGCTAGTGAGCATTGAAAATCCCAGACTCCTTCGTTGTTGTGGTGCCTCTTCCTTTCCAGCCACTTCTGTTTACTGTGGAACTCCTTGCCATCTTCTATTTTTTCCAACTGTATTTAATCTTCCTCTTTTTAAAAACCTTACCGTCTGACGCTCACCTAAGAGATTTTGCGTTAGGGCTTGTGGGTTTTTCATAGTTATTTTATTTCTGCCCCTCCCTTAATAAAAGGGCCCACATGCCAGTGAAGTGGTGGTATAATCTGTTTTAAAAAAAAAATAAAAAAAAAAAAAAAAAAAATAATATATAATTTTTATACATATATATAATATGTTAATATTATATATATATATATATATATATATATATATTTATTAATTATATATATATCAAGTAAAACGTAGACTTATATACACAAATTAAATGCTATGTAGAAACATAACATATCCCATGTACTCAGTCCACTATTTAATATCAAACCAACCACTCTCCACTCCATTTATTCTTTACACACGCTTCACTATCGACATACATACTTTGATACTATTCAGAAGCCTACCACTAACATCTGCCGCAGAGCTTGCCTATTAATTCTGTCATACGGCCTGTAAAGTCCATTAAAACCTAATATACAGTTTGTTCTTCTTTCTGATTTATCTCAAATAGTTGTTCGATTTAAAAATTTTTATCAACACATCTCACAAACCTCTAAATGCACTTATTCTTCAACAATTAGCCTTTTTGTCACTCCACGCACCTTTTCAAACCATAAATGACAGCATGATATCTACCTTGCAACGCTCAATTATAATAAATAATTCGTACTATAGTTTCTACAGTTCCCCTTATCTACTTTTACCCTTACTATAAGAGTATATTAATAACTGCTCTCCTCAACCCGAAAAATAAACCTCCACAATGTATTCTTGCTACAACTTCCATATACCAGTCAATCACAACCTTCCTCTAAGCATTCTTGATTAATTTCACTTCAGTAATTTCAATCACCTCTTCGTCAGTACAAAAGATTATAAATTATACGCAGAATTTAACGACCATGTCCCTTTACGTTATTTCGCTTATGGCCCAATAATTCATTAGTCACTAAAGCACCATCGCTATATTCATTATTACTAATTGAAGGTCCCCTTAGCTCTTTTCCTTAACCTTATCGTACATTCTTTTTTGTAGAAGAGCTTCCTATTCTCTTTCAGAAGTTCCCCACATCCACATCCAAAACTTCATATTACACTCTAATTTTTTTTCCGGTAGCTGGGATAACCCATAATGTGATCGATCACTATCAAAATAAATAATAAATAAAATAAAAAATAAAATAAAAAAATATTTCCTCAGTACAACCAACCAAGTTAAAATCAGGTTAGGTAAGTTAAGTTTAGGTTAATGTTAAGTATTTGTAACTGGTAATATTGGTAGAAGAATACTCATAAAATAACCAGATTTTTTTTTTTTTTATACAAATGTCTAGATCTTTTGAAAATGTTTTTTGAAATCTACTTGATGTCGAAACATTTGATACTAGCTTCTTTTTTTTCTCCTACTATATGCAACTTGTAGACTTTCCTCTTTACATCTCTAATCTAAAATATTCCATTTAATATCGTTTCTTCAATGAAATCTACAATCAATTAGCTTTTAAACACACATGTCAGTACCGCGCCTCTTCTATCTTAACTCATTTATCATTACAGTATTTACATCCTATCCTATTCACTATTAGATAATTTTCTTACTACCACTTAAAACAAGTGAATGCATGTTCGACATTTTTCCTTTTTCACTTGTTTCATTTAGCTTCTATGACTCCTAATTTTATTACATATTACTTCCTTCCTTACCTCCCTCTCAATTCACGTCCCCATCAACTTAAATTTTAAATATAAAGACATAAGAAATGAATCATAATATTCCCATTCTACAATTAAGCTTCACTACTGAATTAACATCCATCACATACTAAACGTCAACATTTCCTTCTATTCACCAGAGGTAAAAACAATCATTACTCTACACGTCTGAAAAGAATCTCTCTCTTACATCACATAACACACAAACATAAAACACACAGAACCTAACCACGCTATAATAATATATATTAATAAATATTATATTATATATAATATATATAATATTATATACTCATTAATATATATAAAATTATATATAATAAAATATATAATTATATATTAATAATATATATATATATAAATATATATTATATTAATATAAATAATAATATAAAATATTATATATTATATATGTATCACACAAAAGCAACCCTTTAACTTGTGCTTTTGAAGCAATAAAGGTTGCAATAATAAATGTCTGTTAAATTAAAATATTGCCGATTTCATGAATGTTTAATATTTAAATAATTTTGAAGTCAAATACGTAAACTATTTATTTGATAGTAAAGACAATAATATATAAACATAAAAAGATCTAATAAATTCCAATTTAAAGTAATTATAAAAAAAAAAACAAAAAAAACATTTTTATTAATAATCAATATTTCTAATGTTTAAAAAAAATAAAATAAGAGTAATTAATTTCAACCTGTGAACTTGTTCAGTTATTCTATATATATCTTGATAAACTGGAGTGAAAAATCTATTGGCAATTAGAACTTTGAAATCGTCATAGATATGATCGATTTGAGAGAATAGAAAATGACAATAGAGAACTGTACTCTATTTGGGGTTCAACAGAATACTAAGAATATTATAGATAATAAAAATAGTAAGGTAGATAGGAAAAGAGTAATAAGTTTGATTTAGAGCATCTTTTCGTGAAGCACCCGAGTTATCTGGATAATGGCTAATTGCGGAGTTTAGATAGAAGGAATGTGTATTTATTTTAGAATGTTAGAAATCTAATAGATGAAAGATGAGCTAAATGTTTGACAATTTAAAATTAATATAGAATAATGTACCGTTATTAATATATGTTACATGAAGTCATAAGGCCCGTAATTCTCATAGATTGACACCTCAGAACCTCATAACACAGTAAAGGTCGAATCAACATTCAAGCGTCAATAACTAGGGTAAGTGGGGATTAAAGGTAGGAATAGAATAAACGTTATCCAGGAATATAGGTAGGAATGTATCTTGTGCTGCCTTTCTAATGCGAAGGATTATGAATGTGAGTTGTCAATTTATTAAAAGTTTCTATGATTAATTATAGTGTGCTATTGCTTCAATATGTGTATGTCCCGGCGTGTTGAAAAGAATGGATAATACGATAAACTTGCCAGGATATACTGAAAAGCCGAAATATAAGAGTCGAATAGAAAATGAATATAGGAAAGGTAATAAATGCTGTATTAGTGAATTTAAAACGTGAAAGTTTATTCAGCAAATTACACCAAAATCAGTTGATAATACACATAGAATTCTAGCTATATCCTAAACACTCATGTCAACCCGATGTTGGTAGTTAGTTGTTGCATGCATACTAGACAACCCTTTTCGTACTCCCTCTAAATTATATATTACATATATATATATATATATATATATAATATATATATATATATATAGATATATATAGTATATATTATATATATATATATATATATATATATATATATATATAGTATATTATATATATATATATATATATATAGGGAGAGAGAGAGAGAGAGATAGAGAGGGAGAGAGAAAATATTATAAAAAACAAAAAAAAAAATTTTTATAATATTTATTAACAAAAATATATATATATATAAGTTATTAATATATATATAATAAATATATTGTATAAATTATATATATATATGATATTAATATAATATATATATATATAGTTATACTAATATCATATATATATATATTATATTACTATAATATAATAATAATATAGAAGATAATATATTAAAATATATGTATATAGATATACAGGAGGTGATGATCATAATTATGAGTAAAAATAAGCATTTAGGTAATGATTAAAGATAATGCAAAATATAGGTTAAAAGATTTCCTATAAAGAAAATAGGACGTAATGGTGCTTAGTTTATCCATTCGGCTGCTGTATTAGTTTTTTTACTAAATATTATGTTAATCTAAACGAAAACCAAGTAGAGCTTACAAACCCTATATTTGGGATTAGTACTGTTGTGTGTAGTGCTAATAACGACAAAAAGAATTCACACACACTTTACTATAAATATTAAAAAATTATGGCGGCCGTATAAAAAGTTTTTTGAAATAGTTAAGACGTACATAATTCAAGAAAGACTGATGATCTAGGTATAAAATTGTTAAGAGAAACATAAAAACAATAACCTATCTGGTATGTACGGCAGAATCAAATGGTATAACAATTTAATAAATTATGACTATAAATAAGGGGAATGTAAATTTAGTAATTGGAAACATCTCAGTTAATAATAAACCTTTTCCACAATAATGTAGTTTATAACATTAACATTTCAGCACATTGTTGACCAAACAACCAACTACTGTATATAATGCACTGCCTGGTTGTGTTACGCATTACAATGTAACTCCTTGACTGTGTGTTTCTCTTACGTGTTTCTTTCGTTATTGAAATGGACGTAATTACCACGTGGATTCATACTCTGAACTAGCTGATATGCATCAATGTATGGGATGGGCACGCTGCAATAGTTCTGGAGCAAGACGTTTGTACCAAGAGAAGATATCCCAACCGAATTTGTCCAAGCGCAAGTTTTTTGCCACTATTCATTCAAACGCATATCTTGAAACAGGGTATTTGCAGGTCCAAAGGAAGCACACTAATGCGGCAGACACCGATCTACTAGACTGATTGATTTTAGAAAATTATGTCTTAATGAAATTCTGAGCATCCTGAAAAGAGCCACGCGAGAATTGTCACTACAGTTTAATTCGAACAAATCTAGTATTTGGAGGTTACTACAGGAACAACAGTTACACCCGTACCACGTCCATCAGGCATACTCTATTTCCACGTGACTATGCTCCTCGTGTGTTATTATTTGTCAATGGTTTTTGAACAAATTTATTGACCAAAACTTTTTAACGAAGGTTTTATTTACCGACGAGGGGCTCACTTTACAAGAACAGGTATCGGTAACGTTCATAACGAACACTTTTGGGCAGACGAGAATCCTGATAGCCATTAAACCAGGCATCGTTCACAACATCAGTTTCTTCTAGTTACACATATTGGGACAGAAAATTTTACAATGGATCACGTACTTATGTTTCGAGCTTCCTCCCACCTTAATGCATAATTCTGCTTAAACTTTTTGAAACATGACCGGCTTAACCTTGTTTGATGATGTACCTCTTTAGTTGCGCCAAAACAGGTGGTTTATGCATGATGGGGTTCCTTGCACACTTGTAGTTGCTGCAGTTCGTGAGCTCACACTGTAATGAGACCTATCCCATCATATGAGATAGGTCGTGGGTGCCCGTAAGTTACACGTGCCACAAGGTCACACAGACTCTAAACACCTTAGGATTTATCTATTGGGGACATTTAAAAAGACGTTAATAGTAATAACTCTTCTCCAATCAACACCGTTGAAGACCTATCGATTAAGGATTATGAACGGATTTGAAACGATCCAGGATGGGAAGATTGGAGTAGATATATTGAACTAGGTTACCGACAATCTCGATGAGATAGACGCCTGGGACGCGATATGCATTGGAATACATTCGGAGTGTCATTTAATAACAAACATGTCATCTTAAGTCTTTTTATGATTAGTATTTGTACAAGTGCATTAGAAACAGTAATATATAATTTTGCTATACAAAAATATAAACCTAATCATACATAAATATATATAGCCTGTTTCATTTACACCTCTTATCGAATAAAGTTATTCGCTCCTTAAAATTACTATAACGTATCCGCCATTTTTAAATTCAATAGAATAGTTATGTAACTTACTTGGTTTTCGTAGATTACAAGAATATTTAGTAAAAAAAATTCACATAGAAGATCAGTCAGACGGATAAAACTAAGCACATTACGTTATACCTTTATAGGAACAGATCTTTACCTTTATTTTTTTCATTTCTTACCTATTTACCAAAAAATATTTTAAAAATAATTTTGAAAATTCACCTAGTATAATTATTATATAAATATATAATATATATTATAATTATTAATAGTATATATAAATAATATAATATTATATAATGAATATATATATATATATATTATATATATAATAATATAATAATATATATATATATATTATAATAAGAGAGAAGGAGAGAGAGAAAGATAGAGAGAGAGAACGAGAGATGCAAATTATTATACGCATTTTATAACAGTAATATAAATATTATAATAATATATAATATGATAATATATATTATAATATAATATATATTATATATTATAAAATAATAATAGTATATATTATATAATAAACAACCACAACACTCCCACTAAACAATAAATAATCTCAATCATACTCAAAAATCCTCATCCACGAGAGGCATGATATTTAACGCCTCACCACACTGCCTATAGTATAAAAGACTACCCTTCTCTGAACCCTCACGAGTGCTAACCATATATTTCCTTAAACGAATTAGAATCCCTAAATATCCATTATATTCCAACCCAAATCCTCACTACCACCCCCGAAGTCATCTTCCCCAACGGTCAACCAATCCAACAAATATCCTAAATCCTACTTTACCCAGACAGTTCACACTACTAGTTCCCCTTCAGCCTACACCATCATTTACTAACTATGCGGACACTCTCACTGACCTATCAAATCGGATCACCTCCATATTCTATAAATTCTCTACAACCGTGCTCCATCCTACAAATCCCCCCCAAAAAAGACTCACCTGACACACTAAACTACAAAAACAAACTGGCCTGAATTCAATTTAACTAAACATATCTGATAAGCCCAAATCCACACCCAAATACAAATCTAAGAGTTAAACATCCCTTCCCACCATCATTCATCTTCACCTAAACACATTTCCAATATC
>JABUQX010137907.1:2500-20000 GCA_015478945.1 Trachelipus rathkii | reverse complement strand
CATCTACTGTTACCGAGGATATCCGGGAAAAAAGCATCAGCCTTGTCTGCACCTCTAAGGTAAGTCATTGAAGAAACATTCTGTTAAAATAGAAAGATGACGTTGCTGACGATCACTTTTTGCTTGATTGCTGCTGTAGAAACCTGAAACGAGAGGTTTGTGATCAGTGCACAAGATGACATTATTTCCTCCAACATATGCTTGAAATGAAGAACAGAATAGTAGGCTGCTAGAAGATCACGGTCATAAAATGAGTATTTGCGTTGCTGTTCTGATAACCTTTTGTTATAGAAATCTATAGGAACTGGCTGTCCATCAACCATCTGATGAAGAGCTGCTCCTATAGAAGTCTGGCTACTATCTGTTACAAGTTGAAGATGGATAACATCCTGCAAAGAAAATGGAAGAGTCGTGGCCTTTTGAAGTTGATTCTTAGTTTAAGTGAAGGGTTCTTCTTTTTTCTTCTTCTTCTTATTCTATGGTCCACGCAAGAGACTTATCTTTTGGATGGTGCTTTGGCTTTTCTGATAAAGGAAAGACGAGTTTTGCAAAACAAGGGATGAAACGGCGGTAGTACCCAATCATTCCTAAGAATCTTCTATGAGCTGCTGAATCTCGAGGAAGAAGGTACTTGGAAATTTCGGACGTCTTTTCTAAAGGAGGAGAAATTTAATCTGAAAAAATATGATATCCCAAATAGTTGAGAAATGACTTGAAGAAATCACATTTTCTAACGAGATTTTGAAAGCATTTTCTTGAAGAAGCTTGAAAACTGTTATGGCAGCCTTTTCAGTGTCTTTCGGTCGTACTGGAATTTGATGATATGCCCTCTGAAGGTCTATTTTGCTGAAGATTGTTGATCTATGTAGTAGTTGCAAGAGACTTTGAATGTGTGGGAGTGGATGCCCATCACTTTTAGTAAAAGCATTCAAATATCTGTAGTCACCACAAAGCCTCCAAGTTCCTGGGTTTTCTTGTGGCACCAGATGGAGCTGAGAAGCCCAAGAAGATTTGGAAGGTCGGATGATTTCATTCTTCAAGAGAGTGTCGAATTCTGCTTTTCCTACTTTTAGTTTATCTTCAGGAAGACGGCGAGGTCTTTCAAACACTGGAGGAATATCAGGAAAATTTCTATGTAGTGAACAGATCCTTTTGAATTAGACTTGATGTTTGCCAGGTCAACAGATGAAGTTAACAGTAGAAACTCCTGAAGCTAAGATGAGATATTGGAGTTTACAATGTTAGCATTGATTTGTAACGAAGGAACGTCCTCAGAAGAGACACGAAGAGGTTTCAGAAGAGACGTATTTGTGTCTTGTAGAGTTTTCTTCCCACAATCGATAATTAAGTTGTAATGGTGTAGAAAATCCATACCCAATATTGGCATTGCGATATCAGCTACTATGAAAGTCCAATTAAATTCTCGACCAAGCTTCTTGATCGTTATATATGTCGCTATTTCACCATGACACATGATAGGCGAGCCACTGGCTGCGGAACAATTGACATTAGTTGCAAATAGGGACATGCTGGTTACTATCGAAGAAGGTAGACTTGAAATGGAAGTGCCGGTGTCCAAGAGAAAGAGAGTATATGTGCCGAATATTGTGACATTGATAGTAAATTGCGAACTGATTATAGCGTAGCAATCACCTACCTCTTCTAGTTTTCCGTTGGTGTGGGAGAAGCAGATCTAGAACAGGGGTGAGACGAGTGTTGCATCTGCACATTAGCTTTGTCAGGCCACTTGCACCAAGGTCTGCATGTTTTTGCCTGTTGATGTGTGCATGGTAAACGTGAGGCCTTTGATTTTGATTATATGAACGCAGTCCCACAGGTGTTCCTGTAGCCGATGTTGTCATTGTTGCTGCTCCTGATGATGATGATGATGATGATGATGATGATGATGATGATGATGATGATGTAGTTACTTGTGTAGTTGTTGCTGTAGACACTGACATGACAGGGACGGATGATACCAACACAACTAGATCATTTGATAGTCCGCCAAGTCATTCAAGGGTAAGTGCTGTTTGCAATGCCATAGTTGGTCGAATGTTAGTTGGAAGAATCTTCAAGAACTACATCCAAAAGATGTCTTCTCTAATTTTCAATTTGGCACAAAAACAAAGCATTTCTCACAGATGAAGGGAAGGCTTGCCACTGTAGGCCTGTTTGGACAGGTATAAACATGTTGAATAACTCCGTTTTTACTTTTTACGCAGGTGGTAATGGCAGCTTTCTTCATCGGAGTGTAAGCTTGAGCATCGCGTTCTTCAGAAGACATACGATCCACGACGTCTGTGAACACCTGAGAAAGAGCGTTAAAGTACTAAGTCTTCTCCGAGGTGATATTTTCAATGTGAAATTTTAAGACTGAACCAGGTTGGAACTGAAGTCTCAGAAATCACTGGAAATTTTACCTTTGTTACGGCGATAGATTCTTCCATCTGTTCTTCGACAGGAGGCTGGTGGGTTTTCGTTGTCTGTTGACATCTTCTAAAAAGAAAGTGTTTCTTCTTGAGTCTGGAGTGGGTTTTCTTCTTCCTAGGTTACCAATTATGTAGGGGAAGAAGTATTGGAAGTTATCTCTTCTTCTTGTTCCTCCACTGAACAGGTAATAGTTGATTGTTCTTTTGAAGTCTCGCGTAATGACTTACTTTTTAAGTTGAGACCTAAATATAAATAGATACTAATTTATTGCAACTTTCTTTAGCTGAAGTCGCATCTTCACCACCAGGAAGCTTTATGCTACGCTTTGGTACGTCGAGACTAGGCGAACCAGCAATATAAGTAGTTAGAACTCTTTTATAGTTATCTCTTTAATGGGAGAGTGAAACAACTTGATATTTTTTGGTTAATTTTTATTAAACATCATCTTTAAAATATATAAAAAAGTCGCTGACCTTAAGTTAAGTACATTAGTTTTTAAAATATATCAGTTTATCTCTTCCCAAACTATATTTGAGGAGAGAGGTCTATGAAAATACATTTCAAAAATGGCACCAAGATAGTAAAGGGCGAGAGGGTTAGAGATTATTTTTTCGATACATAATAAACAAAGCTATGTACAATTTAACTAATAATTTTACATAAAAAAAACATGCTATAATAAAACAAATATTATATAATATATTACAAACAAATGTCATATTTAATATAAATTATGAACATAAAATACATTTTAAGTTTTACAAAATACGGGATATATTTTTTCGTATATATGAAGAGTTTTGGATTATTCTTGATTTCCCAATTTCTATAATGTTTTTAAGCTCAACTAACATATTTGAACAATTTTAAAATGTTTTAAAAAATACTTTTAAAATCCAACCTTTTAAACAGTATTATATATATATATATATATATATATATATATATATATATATAGAGATATATATATATATATATATATATATATAAATATATATATATATAACTATATATTTTTTATATATATATATATATATATATATATATATATATATATATATATATATATATACTTGAGAAAGAGAAAGAGAAAACGATAAACAGGTATATATATATATATATATATATATATATATATATATATATATATATATATATATATATATATATATATATATATATATATATATATATATATATATATATATATATATACTATATATAAATAAATAAAACAGCTCAGTGGTAAAGCACTCTCCAAACAAAGCGGGGGCCCAGGTCCGAGACTGGGTTGGAGCGAAAGAATGTGGAACTATTTTCTAGTAACTCCAGCTTCGTCCCACTCAGACGTTAATGAGAGTACGTTTGTGGTGTGCTTTTTGCTACAAATGGGAATTAATCGCGGCGTCCGCGATAGGCCTGGAAAGCCAGCGGATTAGCGTTAGGCCCTTGTTTCCCAAGGACCTTTCTCGAAGGGTCCCACTGACAGGACGAAAGTCCTTACTAGGGGCTGAAGATTAATATTAAGGTATATATATATATATATATATATCTGTATATATATATATATATATATATATATATATATATATATATATATATACATATATACTATATATACATATATATATATATATATATATATATATATACTGCTGCTGTATATATATATATATATATATATATATTATAAGAGGTGGGCGATCCGTTACTCCCGTTACTCCGTTACTAACGGAACTAGCTTTTGAGTAACGGAGTAAAGAACCGTTACATTTTCTTTCATGTAACGCACCGAATACCAAGTTCCGATTATTTTTTCCTCGTTACTTTTTAGTCCGTTACATTTTGTACGACTCTCTTTGAATGTTGATAGTCAATTGACCATGTTTGTCAAGCTAATATATATATATATATATATATATATATACTATATATATATATATATATATGTTTATTATATATATATATATATATATATATATATATATATATATATATATATATATATATATATTTTATATTTATTATATATATATTATATATATATATATATATATATATATATATATATATGAGAAACTTTTACTTTTCCGTAAGCAGAATACTTATATGGTATTTATACCCTTGGCAATAAAAACTATTTATTCACATCAATTACATTTAACATATTAAAAGATTAAACCTATTTACAGTAAGTTAATTTTTAGCTTTCGCTCCTTACATTAAGAGAGCCTTCTCAGAAACAACTTTAACAGAACTAAACAATATTTTAAAAAACAAATAATAAGTAAATGATTAATTTGTAAGTTGGTTGGTCTTCATGTGCCCTTTATCCTGATATTGCCGAAACATCTTGAAGAGAGTAAAAAAAGAGTTCTGAATTTTGTCGAGCCTGAAGTCTCCCGGCGCTTTGTTGAAATTATCAATATTGTAAATAAAAACAGATTCCATAATTTTTCTTTTTTTAACCTGGTTGCAAAATTTAATAGGGGAAGCTTCTTTAATTTTTATCTTGTGATTGTTAGTCGTTCGGTGAAATGTTAATGCAGAGTTTGTGGAATCATTCAGTAAGTCTTGTCTATATTGATACAGCCTTCTGGAGAAGTCATGAGTTTCACCTATATAGATACTGGAGCAATCATGACATGGGATTTTATAAATACATTGGGATATATGGTTAGTTGATTTGGGGTGTTTGAAAATTCTTTTTAATGGGATGAAATTGTTTTTTGTAAAACAAATATTATTTGGAATATGTTTTTTAATATTGAAATTTAAAATACATTGGATCGAAAGATAAGTTAGGTTGTTTTTAGAGGTAGGAGGTGAACTATTATAAAACTTTTTCTTCGCCTTTTGATATGCTAGGTTAATAACATAATGAGGATAGTTTAAATTGGCGAATATAGAGGAAAGAAATTTAGTTTATGTAGAAAGAAGGGGGGGGGAAACAAATATTAAAAGCTCTAAGGTAAAGGGAAGAAAGAGTAGCAAGTTTTGTGTTGAAAGAATGTGTAGAGAATCAGTGTATGTAAGAAGAAGAAGTGGGTTTCCAGTAAATTGAGTAAAGTAACTGAGGAGAATTTTGCCAAGAAATTAAAGTGTCAAGAAAATGGATAGAAGAATTATGAGGTAACTCATGAGTGAAAGAGATCGAAGGATGGATGTTATTAATGAAATGTAGGATATCGTGAATGTTAACATGTTTAGGGACAGAACAAAAAACATCATCTACATATCTTAACCATATAGAGAAAGGGATGATCAGAAATAAAATAGTATTCGAGTAATTCCATACAGATTTTACTAAGGATAGGAGTGAGAAGGTATCCCATAGCTAGACCGTTGGTTTGTTTAAAGAAAAGATTGTTAAAGGTAAAAAAACTATGTTCTAAAGACAGAATAATGAGTTTTTTTTAATGAAAGCAAAAGGGTAGTTTAAAGTAAAGTTTGTTTCTGAAATGAATCTTTCTAAAAGGTCGAGAGTAAACTGAACAGGAACTGACGTAAATAGAGAAACGACGTCAAAACTTACAAATTTATGGGTAGTAGGGTTCAAAGATTTGGTACGGTTTATGAAATTTAAAGTGTTAGAAAGATGTGAGCCAGAAATATTACCTACTGAAGGTTAAGTGTGAAGAATCCATGATGATAACTTGCATGTACACAATGACGTTTTGAAATAATAGGTCGAAGGGATTATTGGTTTGTGGATCTTCGGAAGCCATTAAGAATTGCGCCAAATTAGTCGATATAATTATTGTAGATGGCGGTTGAAATTGTTTACATATCAATTTAAGGTTTTTATTAAATTCAATTTGGGAATATTTCAAAGGATTAAACCTTTAGTAGGTAATATTTCTGGCTCACATCTTTCTAACACTTTAAATTTCATAAACCGTACCAAATCTTTGAATATTTGAGTTAGAGAGGATTAGTAGAGAGATTTGGCAGGGTGTGTAAAAGGAGATGTTTGAAGGTAGACGTAGATAAGATAAGGTTATATTGTGGAGTGGAGAACAGTCTCGGGTGAAGTTATGTAGATAGTTCAGCAGCTTGGAACAAGGTCTGAGTTAAAATATTTAACATATGTTGGATGAAAAGCGGAACGGATTGATGCAGAGTGTTTAGTAGGAAATTGTGAATGCAGGAAGGTGGCTGGTGCAATTAAACGTTGGTGGAGGAAAAGGACTAAGCTCTTGAGTGCCTGGCTCTGACATTAGGGTTATGTTTTTTAATAATAATGATAATTTGAAAATTTAATATACACAAACGAATAAATTACCTAAGATATCATAATTAACGTCATAGTCAAAAGCTAAAAGTAACGGAGTAACCGGCGCTTCGTTACTTTTCTTTCAAAGAAACGAAATAACGATAACGGAAACACTTTTTCTTGAAATTTGTGTTATCACCACAAAAACGAACTACTTTTTTGAGTTAACGATTTTTTCTCTTTTTATATATTATATATATATATATATATATACTAATATAATATATATATTATATATATAATAATATATATATATTATATATATAATATATATATATATAATTATATATATATATATTATATATATATATAATATATATATACATATATATAATATATATATATAATATAGATTATATAAGTATATATAATATATAATATATAATATATAGATATATATTAATATATATATATATTAGATATACTTATATATATATACTATATATATTAGAGAGAGAGAGAGAGAGAGTTTAATAAAATTTGCTTTTCATAATTCTTTTGTCAATATTCATATAAAAATTTATTATATTCCAAAATTCATAAATATGTAAATAAATGTTAAGTAAATAAATTTTAATATACTCAATATATTAGCTACCATATACCTTACCGCAATATTATATAATTATATATATATATATAATATATAATATATATAGTATAAATATATTATATAATTATATATTATATATTATATAATAATATTATATATATATATATATATATATTATATAATAAGTATATATATATATTATATAATACTTATAATATATAATATATATATATATATATAATAATATATATATATATTGATTTACTGATTTTCTTAGTGATAACACAATGTACAAAGGCACAGCTTTGGGCGTTCCCTATACCGCTTACACGCCCCCTTCGGGAAGCCCGAGATGGTCTTCGCATATCCGGGGTGATATCCGTGTAGTTAGGGCTCATCGTTAAAAATTGTTCGGTTATGTATGGTAAGATTGAGATTATGTCGCTGAGTGAGCGCATTCGTTGATAGCTTAGTATAACATGAAAGTACCCTAATGATAAGCCTATCCTGTAGCCTAACGACTCGAAGGATGCTAATGTTTCGAAAGTTAGGATAGGTTAAGTTAGGTACGTTTATTCGTTTATCTGTATGATCGATAGGTCTATCTTATTGATTTTGACATGAAGGAAGAATTTTCGAATGTTCACGTTTTTTCATAGTTTTAAAATAATGTTATATTTGTATATGCAAGACACTTTGATGAAGTTAGTAGAAATTCATAGTTCAAGATGCGGGTACTTTGATAGTTTGGATACATTTGTTATAGAATTTTGTAGATAATATGCTTTACTACTGATATATGCAGAAAACAGGATAGGTTGAAGTTTGTGCTGTGTTAATGAGGGGCAGGTGAGACTTATTCAATTAGCTCCAATATGTTAAGTCTTATGCGCGTTCCAAATGTTATATCTATGTAGGTTTCCTCCATTGTAATTGTTAATATCTAGGCTATTGTTTTAATTTTCTGCTACGTTTTTTAAATATTACTATTGGGACAATGGGGAATAACACTGAATTTTGTTCAGGAGAAATGAATTTTTGTAAGATGATTACTGTTGTCTAACTTGGTAGAATGTTGTGTTAAAAACGTGAGCTTAGGTTAAGTTTTTTGCTGAGTAATGTTAGTTTTGCCCGAAGAATTTTGCTAATGTCTACTGCCAAATGTCATGAGTCAAAGACGTTTAATTTGATGTGGAGTGGCTGTGATTAAGGGTAGAGTATCAATTTATAGTCGAGATGGGTAGCTTTGAGTAGAATGCGCACTTTGTTAAGATTTTGTTAATAAAATGCTTTATGCTGTTGCTATATGTTGGAAAAGTAGGATACATGATTTTGTGGATGTTCTGTTAAGCTACTTTACCTTTGAAAGTAGGGACGTAATGTTAGCAGATACTTCATACGTGAGGTAGTTAGGTTTGTCATTGTATATTATATTCTAGTACAGGTTATGATATGTTAGCTTTATTGATGAGAAAACTTTGTTACCTTACAGTTATTCGTGGTCTGTATGATAATTTAGTAAGTTTATATAAATTTTTGTTTAAATATACTAATTTAAGTAAAAACAATGATATGTTACATATATGATGAAAAAGTGTGAATAGGGTACGGTCGCATGCAAATGTTAGTTACTTTACTGTTGTTAAGTATAAACTTGTAATGTTGGCTGTTATTTCGTTGTCGTAAGGTAGTTTCAGGTTTGTCGTGTTCATTATATTCTTAGTTCAGGTTATATTATTTTAGCTTTTATTGATTGTTAAAACTTTGTTACGGTTAGCTATGTTTTAGGCAGTATAAAAACTTATTTTTTATAGTTAGTGTTCATCCAAAATGATACTCAAATGATGACTTCAAATCAATAGATAATAGCAGCATGGGGAAAGTGGGTAGAGAGGGATGGAGGGGCTGCGGATTTCATTTACAATTTATTGATTTACTGTTTAAAATCAGAAACTATTACGCTTTACTGATTATGATTAAAAACTTATTTTATGTTATGTTTGGATAAAACTGTTGTTATTTTTAGTTATGTTTGGTTAAATTGTTATGTTTGCAATTAATTATTCGTTGGGTATTATAATAGTTAGGTAAGATTATGATGAAATTTTGTAAATATTACTATATTAGTGTAAAAAACTTTGTTACGATAGCATATATTCGCTGGTCAGTATGATAATTAAACAGGGTTATGATGAAATTTTTGTTAAAAATATTACCATGTTAATGTTAAAATTAACATTAATATGATAGAAATATGCTTTAAAAAAGTGGTGAAAATTATGTTTTTGTGAGGCTTGTTAGTTACTTTACTGTGTTAAGTATGAAACTTTATTAATGTTAGTAGTTTATCCGGCGTAAGGTTAAGTGTTAGTTTTCGTTGGTATATTTATATTCTGATCAGGTTATGCTATGTTAGCTTTGTTTATGTGAAAACTTTGTACTTTAGCATTATATTCGTTGGTTAGTTATAAAGAAACTTATTTTTTGCTATGTCTTATTCGAATGATACTCGAAGTGTGACCTGAATCAATATATCAACTAGATTATGTAAGGGTGGATAGGGTGGATAGGGGCTGATTGGTTTGATTTACGATTTACTGCTTAGATCAGAAACTGGTACACTTTACCATGATTTCTTATTCAAAGAACTTATTTTTATGTTATGTTGGATAAAATTGTTGTTGCAAAAAATTATTCATTGATCAGTATGACAATTACGCAATGTTATGATAAAATTTTTGCTAAATATTACGAATTAATGTAATTAAAAAGTTGTACATTAGCATCTATATTCGTTGGTCTGTAGTGATAATTAGACAAGTATTGATAAATAGTTTTCAATATTACCGTGTTAAGGTAAAATTTACATTGATTTAGAGATATGCTTTGACAAATGGGAATAAGATACGTTTTTGTATGCTATGTTAGTTACTTTACTGTGTTAAGTATGGAACTTGTGAATGCATGCAGTTTATTCTTGCCCCTTAAGGTGTGTTTAGGTTTTGTCGTTGTGCATATATTCTTAGTTCAGATGATGCTTTATTAAGTGAAAACTTGTTACGTTAGCATATATTCGTTGATTAGTTTGATAATTACGAAGTTATGATAAATTTTTCTTTGTTAAATAATTACGCTATGTTAATGTAAAATTAAATTGATATGTTAGAATATGCGTGATAAAGTGTGAATAGGTTACGATTTTGTATGCTATGTTAGATTACTTTACTGTTGTTAAGTGGAAACTTGCTAATTTCTAACAGTTATTCTTCGCTTAAGTTTTGTGTTTACCGTTTTCGTTTTACATCTATATTCTTAGTTCAGGTGATACTATGTTAGCTTTATAATGTGAAAACTTGTTACGTTAGGATATATTCGCTTGTCAGCTGTTATAAAGAACGTTGATTTTATGTTATGTTTGCCCAAAATGATACTCGAAATGTGACATGAAACAATAGATCAATAAATCAACAGATCATAGGATGGGTAGGAAGGTACTGGGGAGGGTGTTTTGATTTATGATTATTTACTGCTTTAGTAAAACATAACCATTTTAGTAAAAAATATGACTTAAATCAATAGATCAATAGGTCAATAGATCAATAGATCAACAGATCAATAGATCAAGGATGGGTGGGGGAAGGTAGGGTGGGTGGTTTGATTTACTGATTTACTCCTTTAGGGTATGTAAAAAATAACAATTTTGGTAAAAAATATGACTTCAATCAATAGATCGTGGAGCTGTAGGGGGAGGTAGGGTGGGCGGTTTGATTTACAGATTGACTGCTTTAGGTTATGTAAAACATAACAATTTTAGTGGCTTTAATCAATAGATCATGGAGGGCGGGGAGGGTAGGGTGGGTGATTTTCTGATTTACTGATTTAGGGTATGTAAAAACGCAATTCTTTTTACGTTATAAACATGAAAAGCATAAAAATTTTAGTAAACACAAAATGTTTTAAGCAAAAAAACAAAAACAAAATAAATTAAAAATAAATAAAAAATAATAAAAATTTAAAAAAAAATTAAAAAAAAAAAATTAGGGTATTTAAAACAAATATTTTAATACAAAATATGACGAATCAATAGATCAATAGATCATGGAGAGGTAGGAGGGTGGTGGAGAGGGCAGTATGATTTACTGATTTACTGCTTTAGGATATGTAAAGCATAACAATTTTAATACGAAATATGACTTGAATCAATAGATCAATAGATCATGGAGGGGTATAAGGGTGGTATGGAGGGCAGTTTGATTTACTGATTTACTGCTTTAAGGTATGTAAAACGCAAATTTTTACGTTATAAAAAAAAGTTCTCACAAAACAGAACACGTTTGCATTCTCGCGCCGGTTTCACGACGGATCGCGCTTGCGCAGGCGCGCCGGTTTCGCGACGGGTCAGGCAGGCGCAACCCTTCTCGCAGGGGTCCTCAAACCAGTGTTCTTCAGAAAATTTTCTCCGGGGGGGCTTGTAAGAGATTGGGGGGGGGCACATAAGTATAACATAATTTACATAAAATTAAAGGATAATGATATTCTTGTCACTTGTCAGCTAATTTAGTCTATTAGTTTACTGTTCTAGAATAGTAAATATCCGAAAATAAACCAAATCTTTAAGTTGCTAAAAATAAACAAATCTATTTGTGAAATTTATTGGGAAGTTAGATAAATAAAATACACATAAGGTTAAAAAAAATATTATGAGAGAATATTATAATTAAAATATAATATTTTATATATAAAATGTAAATAAGGAAAATAGATCTTTGGTAAAAATAATTGTTATTTATATAAATATGAGGTAGTAGAGGTGTGATTTATATAATATTATATATATAATATAATAATTATATATAATAATATATATTATAATATAATATTATATATATATATAAATAATATATATAATATATATATATAATAATATATATATTATATATTAATAATATATATATATATTATATATATATAGTAAATTTGTTATATATATATATATTATATATTTATATATATATATAATATATATATGTATATATATATTATATATGTATAGTATTATTATATTATATATATATATAAATATATAATTATTATATATATATATAATATAAATATATATATATATAATAAATATATATGTATATATATATATATAAATATATATAATATACTATATATATAATATATATATATATATATATATAATACTATACATTATTATATATATATAACAATTATATATTATATATATATAATATATACTATATATAATATATATATATATATATTATAATATATAATAATATATATATATTATATATATATATTATATATATATATTATAATTTATCATATATATATATCAATTATAGATATGTATATATATATATACATTATATATATTATTATAATATATATAATAATATATATATATATATATATATATATATACTTATATATATATATATATATAATATATTTATAATATATATATATATATATAACAATTAGTTCTTTTGAGAAACAGTTGCCTTATTTTCGATTTGAAAATTATATGAAGCATGATATTTCGCACGCCAGTTCTTATGAGAGATTTTCTTCGCAGCAATTCTAGGCGACAGGGCTACAAACCCGCCGCTTTACTTACTGCTTGAACTACTCCAGGCCAGCTCGGAGCTTATGCGTGCTAGAAGCACATCTCTAGAGAGTCTGGAAGGAGTTTTCAGGTTGAAACTGGAAGAAGATGCTAGGTCCACTGAAAGGGTGAATGAAACCCTAACCTTAGAGTATATAACTCAAGACTGCATCGGAAACCATTGGCGCCGAAGAAATTTTTTCTAGAGTGCTCTGAGATCAAGTGTTTCGATGCCAGAAGGAGGAAAGATGCTGTCTAACTGACGAGGGGCAAACACCCTATCGGGAGATGGTAGACATTATATAGCACTTCCGTAGGCCGTAGCCCCGACGTTAATACTAGTAAGTTAAGGGTATTAAAGAAGTAAGTTTTTTAAAGGAATCGTATACGACGATTTTTCTTCGTCGCATACAAGTCTACTTTTTTTTTTCTAGAAAATCCTCAGTTGAAATCTCAGACCCCGATGCTTATCATTATACAATCCATTAAGGTTTCTGGCAGCATTCTATATCTTGTCTTACTTTGTATTCGGTTCATAGTACTGAAAACGATCTTATTTACCGAGGTTGTCATACAGGAATGACAAGAAGACTTTCACAGAGCTTGGTTTGTATACTCGCAAATCCCACTCCGATTCCAAATTTTCGAACAATGGGCTTCATCTGCTTTAACAATTTCGCTTTGCGAGCATGGAATGGATATAAAAATTGAAGGATTCAGGTCAGTTAGTACACGCCTTCCACATTAAGCCATCGGAAATCGTCCACAAAACTTTTCCTAACTTCAAAATCAGGTACAATTTGGTTAATGACTAACACGTCTCCAAAGCGACTAGCAAATATCATCATATCAATTGATTACCATAGTTCATCATAGTCTTCATTTCTTCATTTACAAAGTGACACAGTATTTCTTCATCCCTTTAAATGCATTTTTCTTATCTTCATCAGAAATCAGGCGCACTTCAGATGCAAACTTCTCCATTATTTTACACACAACGTTTTTTTGTAAGTAATAATTGACGTCCCCACACTGATTTGCAATATTTTGCAGGTGCAATTTGGTTCCAGTAATTAGGGGGATGACTTTGGTCATACTAAAGTTCTTCTTTTGCAAAGCATTGCTAAGATAAGAGAGTGCACTATGGAGTTCATTCATTACATAGCAGGTGACAAGGAAACTCTCATTTCTGATCTCCAAGATGCCCCTGCAAGTGATGCAATGGTCTGCCCTCTTTGTAGGATATGTCTCACCAAGCCATTTAAAATTGCTTTCAAGCTCCTGAAGACAGCTTCACTATCTATAATAGATACCATCATCACTCAATGCATTCTGGTAATCTTGAGGATGGATCTTGATTGAATATCAGCAAAATATTTCTTTTATTTGCGCGACTTCAACACAGACTTGTAATATGTCTTTCAAAAAGAAAAAAACCTTTTGGCCTTCTGCTTATTATTTTCTGCCAGAGCTGCTTGCCAGGGACAATAATGTTCTTACAGTGTATTATAGAAAATCTTCTTTGTTGCCTTTTCTGGAAAGCCTTACACCTCCAACTTTTTCTCAGCCATATTAGAAGAAACCATCAATCCAAAAGCAATAATTTCATAATTTAAATCAAATCAGTCAGCTCCTATCATAGCATTTGCTAATAGTTTCTACTTTCCATTAATTATTTAAACATTGACGAAGAACTTTTCTTACCGAGTTTTACCCTCGACAACTATAAACATTGTACTAAGCATCATTACATTTCTTAAAGAAGTGCTCTCATCTGCCAAAAACGGAGAACTTCTTGTTTTTCAATTGTTTGTTTCAAACTCATCTTTCAAAAACTTCCCCATATTTAACAAGTCACCGGCCAAGTGTTTCTTGCTGCTGTAATTCACCTATCACTTGATCTTTTCTCCATGTTTTAAGAATCATCATTCAAATTCGCTCAAATACTTTCAATCAAACTCTGATATTTAATAGTGTAAGCTACTTCTTCTTTACCAAAAAATACAACCCTCGCAAAAGTATTTTTAAACCTTTCCTATTTAAGTCTCACTTTCACTCTACTGAACAATTTGAGCGTGAATCGGTTTATTCATAGCCTGTCTCCTGAGGTTTTCCATTTCTACACTTATAGTGTGAGCTGAAGAGTTCATGCTTCTCTAATTTCCCATTTTTTCCTAAAGCTTTTTTGAAAGTTGTGAATGGAACGGTTATGAATACCCCACCTGTCTTTTGTAGAATATTTGCATAATTTTTCATGAAATTTTGGCACAGTTTACAAAATGCACCTCGTTTTTCTTCACTGTATGCCAGCCAACTATATTTCTGTTCCCATTGTTTATTGTACTAGCGTTGTTTGTCAGACGATTTTGCGGAATGTAAGCTGGATGATCCTGCACCTTTACTTTCAAACTTTCTTTATATCATAGGTTTTAATTTGTGAAATTGATATTTGCGGCGTTTCCTCTCGGTTTTTTACTAGGTCCTGCTGCTGCGCTACTGAAATAAGAGTCTATTTTTCTCATTGATCCCGAAAAGAAAAAGATGTACCTATGAAAAGTTTAAAAAAAAATACGCACACACCACACACACACACGCACATCACACACACACACACACACACACACCACACACACGCACCACACCACATATATATATATGATTATATAATATATTAATTATATATATATATATATAATATATATACTATATATAATATATATATTATATATATATTATATAATATATATATATATATAATTTGTTTTCTAAATTAAAGTTTTCTTACTCTGTTTCAGCGTTCAGTAATATTTTATCATAATTCGATCAGAATTTAGAAATGCCACGTGCAAAAATCGTTAACTGTACTTCTTTTGGAAATAAAAGTTTAGTAAGACCCTGTATGAAATGAACTTTTATTGTGTGGACTTAAAAAGAATAGCAGTCACTCAAAATGGGAGGCCACTTCGCAATTGCAACCAAATGTATTGACAACATTCAAATAGAAATAATATTTACTGACCCAAAGATCAATAAGCTATATATATATACTACTATATATATAATATAAATAATATATATATATTTATATTATATATTATATATATAATAATATATATATATATATATACTATATTATCATATATATATATATACTATATAATTATATATATTTGAGATCATGAAAAAAATAAACACTATATAACTTATATATAAAAAGGCACTCCTTACTAATAGGACCTTCTCCGAAAGAAATTTAAAACTACATATATCTATACCTATTTTTTCACATAACGTTCTCAACCGTCAAGGACTTCTCAGAAGTCAGAATTGACAACTTTGTTATTTTATGGCCATATCTAGCAAGTTTCCATGCATTCTGGCTGATTTTATTATTTATGGCTAGATCATATAGATTTAAACATACTTTTATATTTATTTGCTTTATTTTGTAATTATTAAAAAAATAATTCATGATCGATTTTCTCCGGGGGGGCACTCGACTGTCTCCGGGGGGGCAAAGCCCCCCCGGAGGTATGCCTGAAAGAAACACTGCCTCAAACCATTATATTCGAACTCTACGACCTCATAAACATATATTTTGACACCAATATTGTATTATTATACAAATATTTACTAACTCGGAACCGCTCTGGAGCCAGCACCGGTGCCGTTGTCAACTCAAATTCATCAGATCAGACTCCTTTCTCCTTCGTCTATGTACTATCCAAATTTCAGCCTTCCTATTCTAGGCATTCCATCCATTTCTTCAGAGGATCCCCACTTTAGCTGGTCTTGACACCCTTTACGAACTTGTAACCATCATTTTCGATATCTACAGGTCCAATAACATATCTAAAGATACCAATATTGTATTATTATACAAATATTTACTACCCAACACCCACCGGAGCAGCCCGGTGCAGGATCCGATCCCATTTCCGAGAGCCAATGCCTACTTACTGCATATCTCCTCTATACATCTCCAAATTTCCAGTCTTCTACGTTCATTTCAATTTTGGGGGGCAAGGACCCCTCTACGGGGCGCACTGACACGTAACCTATGTATGTGTATGCTCGCATGCTTAAAAATCGATTCCTTGCGGGAATCGATTTTTTCGACTCGCAATAATAATAATAATAATAATAATAATAGATAATAATAATAATAATAGAATAAAATAATAATAAAATAATATAATAATAATAAATTAATAATAATAATAATAATAAAACGGAAGATTCTTATCACAAATTTACTGTCACGACTAAGCCTAACCATTGGCGTTCCTACCTGACAGGGCCTTAGAGGGACACCTCTAAGAGGTAACACACCCCACTTAGGGGGTCCTACGACACGAAAAACTCGGCTTAACCGAGATCACCACATTCATTAATACTTTAGACCAAATCTCAAACTGATTACAATAACTCTAACACATAGAAAACAAATTACTTCTTACGAAACGGGGGGATCTTACTACTATATAATATATTTATTATTTTATATAATAAAATATATATATATAATATAAAAATATTATATTAAATATAGTATATATATAGTATATACTTATGATATATAATAATTCTATATATATTTAAT
>JABUQX010137905.1:7500-27663 GCA_015478945.1 Trachelipus rathkii | reverse complement strand
AGATATAGAAAGAGATAGAGTATAGAGTATATATATATATTGTCTCTTCACTCTCAAGGAGATAAATATATTAGAATATAGAAGGTAAGAGTAACATAATGAAGGGAGTCCCACTTAATCCCATCCATATACCTAATGTGAGAACTCATTGCAGTCAAAAAAAATTCACCCTAAGGCTTCACAAGACTGCAACGAACCCTCATTGTAGTATCTCATTAATGTGAGGTTCATCCCCTGGGGCAGGCCCACAATCATACACTCTCGCAAAACCTTGCAATTCAATCCTATTATGCACTATTCTTCTCTCCTCTGCCAAAGTCACATTCCTTTACTGACACAATAAGCTTTTTCTTTGGTCTCCCAGCCAGCCGGTTGATTCCAAACACACACACCACTTTACATCGGCTTAACCAACCAACTATTGTCCATCTTTTCCATATGACCAAACCATCTCAATTCACTTGTTTATTCTTTATTTTACGTCTTTCTTCACACCAGAACTCCCTAACACATTTATTCTTCATTTTATCAATTCTTTTCACCTAACCTAACACACCTCTAAGATTATCCATTTGAACAAATTACACCTTAGATCTACATCTCTTATTGCATACCATAGTTTCACTACTATACATTAGCACCTGTAACAACAAATCCTCATGTTGAACCCTAGCACAGTCCAGACTTGGTCCCATTACATTCATCAAGGATTTAATTGCATCGACCACCTTCCTGCCATTCACAACTTTCCTACTACACTCTGCATCATCAATTCCCTTTTCATCCAGCATATAACCTACATATTTAAATTCATACTTGTTCCAATTGCTCACCATGCAACATGATTTCACAACGTGGACTCTCTCTTCCCAACCACCACCACCTTACTCTTATCAACATTTTATTTTCAAACCCCTCCTTTTACACACCCTACCAAACACCTCTACCAATCCTTTCAAGCTTTCTTCAGATTCACCACACTAAACCAAATCATCAGCATATAATAAGCAGGGCACCCTACACTCCCTTCCATTCTCGATCAGTCTTAACACCTTCTTCTACCACCCCTGCCTCTAATTCTTTCAACATTCCATCAATATAAAAATTAAATGACCATGGAGACATTACACATCCCTGCCTCACTCTACTATTAATATTAAACCATTCACTCTTCACTCCATTTATTCTTACACCAGATTCACTATCAACATATACACTTTTGATTTCATACAGAAGCCTACCACTTACACCCTATATTACCATCACCTTCCACAAAACTTTCCTATTAATCCTGTTATACACCTTTTGCAAATCCTTAAAACTTAAATACAACTTATTCTTCTTCTTCTTCTTTCATTTTTCACTCCTTTGTTTCAATGTGAAAATTTGATTCACACATCCTCTACTACTTATAAATGCACCTTGTTCTTCACCAATCAGTCTCTCAGTCACTCGACACACTCTTTTAACCACAATACTAGCATACATCTTCCCTACAACACTCAATAATATATATATATATATATATATATATATATATATATATATATATATATATATATATATATATATATATATATATATATATATATATATATATATATATATATATATATATATATATATATATATATATATATATATATATATATATATATATATATATATATATATATATATATATATATATATATATATAGGTACCTGTAAATGGAAATCACATAAATTCAGAAACTGTTGATATTGATTTAGAAAATGATATAGATTCAGAAACTGTTGAAATAGATTCAGGACTTGTTGATATAAGAGGCCCAGAAACTGTTGAAATAGATTCAGGACCTGTTGATATAATAGACCCAGAAACTGTTGAAATAGATTCAGGACCTGTTGATATGAGAGGCCCAGAAACTGTTGAAATAGATTCAAGACCTGTTGATATAGACCCAGTAGTAACTGTTGATATAGGTTCAGAACCTGTTGATAGATTAGATAATACATCATCAGATGATATTGAAGTTTTGGAAGTAAAAGAATGCCATACAAAAATTAAGAAACCCCCGGTTCTTTTCCCACCTTCAAGTTCAAGGAAGGAAATCAAAGACACAATTAGAACATCTGTACAAACTAGTCTTAGGAAATACTATCAAATTGAACCTAAATTAAGGCCTCCAGTAAAGTTTGGAAGACCAGTTAAAAAAGAACCAAAAGATAACAGTCTAGAAAAGTCTTCAGTAAAATTTGAAAGACATGTTAAAAAAGAACCAAGAGATCCTCTAGAAATGCCTTCAGTGAGATCTGAAAAATCAAATAAAAATGAACCCAAAGATAGCACTCTAGTAGAAAAGTCTTCTGGGAAATTTGAATGTCCAGATAAAAATGAACTGAAAGATAGAACTCAAGAACATTCAGAAAAAAATGAACGGAAAGATAGCACTGTAGAACAACAGACAGAAATAAATGAACTGGAAGATGTCACAGTAGAACAGTCTTCAGTGAAATGTGGAAAATCAGTTCCTCCAAATCAGTCAAATTCTACCAATGGTGAAAAGAAAGATGATAATGTAACGGAAAATGGTCAAATTGTTGCTGAATCTCCTAGTGGTTCTAGTGGTCCTAGTGGTAGTAAAGAAACGGAAATTTCTGTTAAAGAAATATCTGATGAAGATAGCAGATTGGTGGTTGAAAAAGTAAATATTAAATTTTGATATATGTGATAGGTTTGTTTAAATATAAATTCAGATTTTAGTGTTTCATATTAAAGTAATGACCTCATAGGTGATATATAGAGTGTATTACAATAAACCATAAATGAATAGAATTATGGCAATGATTCATATATTTGTTCAAGATAAGGCTGTTGTAATTATTTTATGAGTTTCGTAATATTATATAAAATATGATAATATGAGATTGGTTTAGTTTAGAATAGTAAGCATTTGATTTTAGTAGTTTATTTTAGTGTAGCCTCTCGCATGGTTAATACTGATTCGTAGATAGTTGCATAAAACCAAATACGAATAGGACTAGTTTTTCACGTATATCAAATATAATAGTAGTCACAATTATTATAGAATGAATAGTTATGATTAGTATTGGAGGGATAGGATTAGATGCAATCGCAGAAATAGAATAGATAGATGAAAGAAAGCTTAGATATAGATTGAATAGAAAGTAGGCTTAGATTAAGGACTAGTAAGGTAAAAAAACCGACAATTTTTCACGTTCATGTAGAACGAGTAGATGGAAGATAATAGATGTAGGAAATAGGATAAGGAGAAATTAGAAATATGTGATTAGATTGAGGGAAGAGCATTTAGCAGATTAGATAGATTAGAAATTAAGAATTTAAGAATCAGATTGAGTGAATGTATTAGAATTTGAATAAAAGATAGATGAAATATAAGGTTAATTCCGATATATAGATAGATAAGATATGATAGATAGATAACATATTAGATAAAGGTATATATAAGATAGAATAGAGATTAATAAAATTGTAATAAATAGTAATGAGTAAATGTTTTGGGGTGAAGTATTTTAAGTTATAAGGTAAAAGATAAAATAAATTATTAAGATTTTATCTAATAAAAATAATAAATGTTTAAGGCCATATAACAAATAAAATATAGGGGTAATACGAAGAGTTAGGCTCAGGGAGAGAACAAGAAATATGGGCACTTTGACAACTTGGGAAGGAGTGAAGATATTGGGCAATATAGCCCTCAAAGGATTAAAGAAAGATAAAAGATTTTTGAAGGTTAAAATATACATGATCTAACTGTTAGTTTTTAAAGAAGCCCTGTTGGAGTAAACAAAATAGAGGTTAATTAAGGTATTGGCAATGCCAGTAAAGATTATGTGGGGTAAGTTCGGAGTACAATACAATAAAAAAATATAAATATATTGATTTCAGAACACTAATGAGTAATTCTTGTGCAAAAATAGATAAATAAATACAATCATCTATATGAAAAAGAAATAAAAAGTTTAAATTTATTAAAAAATTTGTTTGTAGATAAACAATTAAAACTTGAAGTGCTTGGTTCTAATATTCGTTTTATATAGTGCAGAATACACAAATAAATTTTATACAAAAAAATTAAAAAACATATTAAATAAAAAAAAAAACAATCTCAAAAACTACAAATAGTCTAACAGACGAAAAGGAGAGTACATTTAAATACTGTTGTGAATCCGTGAAAAATTTTTTTAAGTTTTTGCTAAATATTTTGGTAAATAAAAGGAAAGAATGAATAAAATACAAATAAAATAAACTAATATTTGGCTATCTTTTTTTGCTTTAGGAGCAGGGGACAATATAAATTATAATATAATATATATATAATATATATATATAATTATTAATTATGGTGGGATACTCAAATAAATATATGTATAATATATAAGATATTTAATAAATAAAGATATATAAATCTATATTAGGTAATTAAAAGAATATTAGGAATAAATCACAGATATTTTCATTATATATATATATATCATACTATTCATCTTTACAAATATATATATTTATATTATATTTAATACACATCAATAATAATAAGTAATAAGAATAAAATAATAATTAATAATAAAAAGTATAAATAATAAAATAATAATATAGTAATAAAATGAAGAATAAAAAATAAATATATAGGAAAAATATAAAATATAGCTCAATCATATTCATTTGTTTCAAAACTACTTCGGATATATTTTATTATTTTCTACAAGCGCCAATGTACCTCCCGCCCGCGCTCCGCCCCCCCCCCCGCCCCCGCGCCGGTGATTGTCAAACAGTCCATTTGATTTGGTTGGAATATTTGTGTGAACATTTTTCATTCATTTAAACTCTCCGTTCATAGTGTTTTGAGGGGCTCGTGAGCCTATCATCCATCACGCGCTGAGACTATGTACTTTTTCTCCTAAATTATTTTCTCCTTACCTTTCATTTTTTTTTAGAAGCGAGTTAGTGTGGTGTGTGTCCGTTTTATAGGAAAAACGACGCCATTTTACCTGGACACAGAAAGTGATTACTTTGAGGATATAAAAATACCACGCCAGAGGGGGTAGTAATATATATTACTTTATATAAGCATATTTTCCAAAATTTCTTTTAAAGGCCTTCGTTTATTATGAAGGCATGTTTATATGTGTGAAATTTTATATCTAGATTTTAGAAGCTACCAATCTGTGATTTCCATTCCTGAATAATAAGCGAAATATCAATAGTAAGACCACTCGTAGTGAAATACTATCCTGCCATTCAGCGTGAGCGTAATTAATTACACTTAGGACTATATAGAGTATTCTTTAGATAGAAAAAAAACAAAAATATTGGATTAATAATATTCAGATAAGTGATATCTATATTATACTTTTTATTAACGTAGTAACCAGACTTAATATAAAGGTATATTCTCAAAAGTAGGCTCTTCTTTTAATAATCTAATTAATACTATTAATAATTATTAACATAATATAATTTTTTTAGTTTTATTTTTTTATTAACAAATTTTCCTAATCTAATATATATTTTGTACCAGGATTCTACATAAAAAGAATGTTATATTCCTTTTTATCTATATATACCGTCTTGTAGCTATTATTTAATAGTATATTTTTATAATATAGATATATATATATTATATTTTTTTATACTTTATTTATTTATTTATTCATTATTTATTTACCATATATTTTATTCAATGAATTTGTAATAAAATTTAAGATAGTATACAGTATATTATATATATATTATAGTATATATACTCTATAATAGTATCTTATCCAGTTAGTACATATACGATATATTAAACTTATCCTTATTTACCCAATATATGTTAATAACATAGTGTATATATAAGTATTCTTTATGTATAATATATGGATATAAATATGAGAATAGGTAATAATTGTATATTAAATAATAGAAATTTATTATTTAGTACCTTAAGTTATAATTAGAATACTACATTATCTTTCCGTATACATATTAATATATATAATATATTAGGATTATAATATATATATATAATATATATATATATATATATATATATATAATAATATATATATATATATATTAATATATAATATTATAATATATAATATATATTAAATAATATAATATATATATATTATTAATAATATAATATTAAATATTATATAATATATTAATTATAATATTAATATTAAATATATTTATATAATTATAAATATATATATATATGATATATAAAGGCCGATATATATAATAATAATTCGTATTCTTGCAATAGATTAGGTTGAGACTATATTATTTATGATCAATAATCTCTAATAATAATATATTAATATATATGATTATATAAGAGAGAAGTTATATATATGTATTTATATTATATATATTATATGTATATTATTGGAATATATAATATTAACATTATGCTCACAATATGAAATTGCATAAAAATAATTATAATATATATTAAGTATTAATATATATTAAATATATATATATATAATATATATACCTAATATATAATTATATATATATATTAATTAAAAATATATATATATATATATTATGTTCCCTACGTGTTGTCAAAGGGACCAGAGGTTCTTAAGTAAATCCACCATATGAGTTTAGAGGATATTCCCGAGTCAAGATATCCAATCTTAGAAGTCAAGATTTAAAGCCTCACGATACACGTACCATTTTGAATAGATGTTGTTAAGACAAAGATATAGTGGGGTAAAAAATTAAATTATATATAAGGATAGTTAAGCTCTCTCCAAAAACTTTATACCAGATGGAGTAGATCAATTAGTATTTATGATAGTAAGCATATATATGTTCAAATCTACGAAGGAGTATCAAGCTATTTCATGTATAGTAAAAAAAGGAGTATAGTGGTGTAGTAGATAATGCAGTGTCGCGGCGAACCCTTTCTACAACTTGGAGAAGGTATGTGATACTGAAAATGAAAGTTACTAGCAAGCTAGACATGTTCCATTATATTTAATAAAGATTAGATGGAGAAAAAGATATATAGATTATGAAGAGAGAACGAAGAGATAGAATAAGTAAGATAGAGAAGAGAGAGAATGAGAAGAGAGTAGACATAGAGGATATAGAGAGAGAGAGAGAGAGAGAAGAGCAAAAGAAAGAGACGTTTCAAGAATAAAGTAGACTCACATAGTACTGGATCTCAATAGCAATTTAAGCGATATAAAATTTAAGAGACTCGAGCAACTCAAATTCTACTTAAGCGTTTAGTTAAAAAGATGAGATTATTATGTTAAGAGAGTTACGTGAAGTTAGTAATGAAGAGAGATTGATTATAAACTAAATAATAAGCCTTCGACTGGCATCCTATTTTAAGGAGAACTGTCATGTAGTAATAATATATATACTAGCTGTGAAACCACCTCAAGGTACAATACCCCTCACTAATATTAAAATAACGAAGGATTCAAGCTTGAGTAATAGATAATGAAGTAAGTATCTAAAGTGGAACCTATAAGATAACATATAGGACATCACAACGTCTTTAGGAAGCTGCATGGTAATGAGAGAGTTCCATCTCCAAACAAAAATATTGTTAACGCATAAATAAAAAAAGGTCTGCAACAGGAGCTCACTGGCGACTGAATACCTATAACCTCAATAAATGAGTGGTAGAGAACACACCCCCAAGAGGCTCAAGAAAGCAGCGATTAAACCGATCAAAAAGGGATTAGAGGCTTAGAAAGGGACATCTACATAGACATGTTAGGAGCAAACTCCTAAAAAACCCACGATATAGCTGAGATAAAAAACCGATTAAAGTAAGTTTATCATTCTGCTCTAGAGGTCCAGTTCTGAGATAGAAAATTCGGTAAGGCAAGTTTCGTCAACTGCTATATCTGAGAAATTAGGTGATAGAGCAATTGACGGTGTAGCTGAACGGTTTTGAATAGATCATCACAAGATATGATGTATTCAGAAGAATAAATGTAGAAGTAAAATAGAGAATTGTAAATTTTAAGGTATAGAAGTTTAAAGTTGTCCCGAAGGATTGATAAAAATCAGCTAGTTTAATTTGGATATCCACTACCTATTAATATATATATATATTATTATATTAATTAAATATATAATATATTATTAATATATTAATGTAAGTATTATATATATATATTATATAAAATATTTACAATATACTTAATATTAATATTAATTTGTGTTATATATATAGAGAGGCAGATGTATTATAAAGCACTTGAGAATGATTGACCGTAGTAGTCCTAGATCTACTTAGTACCTGTTGAGCCGCCGTATAGCGGACCAATATTGGTGATAAATTCGCAATCAGTGAGAACCACGGAAAACAAACAAACAAACATACAAAACAACAACAACAACAACAACCAACAACAACAACAACAACCGAAACAACCTAACCCAACACAAAAAACCAAAAAAAACAACGTGAGGCAGTTCTCGACATCGTACGTAGTAGGGTGCAACATTTGAGGTGAACAGCGAGGTCAAGAGATGATAAGGCAGGTAAGTAGGAGTGTGCTCTGATCTGAATCATAGTACGGACTGTCGAGTAAACCCTAGAGATTCGTTAATCGAGTAACAGATTTAATGTGGGTATTAATAATGCCGTAGCTTAGATGTTGATCAACATAAAAGTTTTAAATAAATTACCACGTGAGTTATCACTGTTTGCAGAAAGTGCAAGAAATTTAAATAGAAAGATAAACGACCCCGCTGTCTACACCATCCTGGGGGTGCAAGTCCGTAGCAATTCACTCCAGTGAGACATGCACTCGGCAGACTAAATACCGCATTCACGCTGAGTGCCAACAATCAACTTTCCACTGTGTGGACTGGGTATATGTGATAGAACGGTATATATGATTAATATGATATAGATATCTATTAATTTTAGTGATGGTTGGAAGCAGCTTTACAGATTTGGTGCAAGAGCTATTCTAAGTGCCAGAGCGCTAACCGTGTTGTTAGTATTGTATGTTGACTTATACAGTTGAGATTATTTTAATTTTTTTAAAATGAAATTAGATGTAGTTGTGGTATGTGATGGTTATTCATATGAGTGTGTGAATAGAAAGGAAGTGAGGACTTCAGGCAGGATAGAATAGGAGAAAAGATAATAGAGGTGACAAATGTTGATGAACGGGCCAAGGAAAGGTGGCCAATTATGCCACTTATGAGCAAACTGGAAGTGCCGTGTGGATAAGAAAAACATTACCTACTACCCCCCCATAAGGGCCAGCTTCCTTATAATACCAATAATATATCATCTTATATACTAATTATATATATATGCAATAAATATCCTAGTATTTCTCCATTATATATAGATTAACCTCAGTAATTATTACATACTAATATAGTGCAATTAATAATATAAGTTAGATAATATCCAGATATGGTTCCATAGATTAAATATCTTAATTTCGGGAAGTAAATTATATTACAACAATACTCAGTTTATGACTAAAATATGTCAATTGAAACTTCACAAAAAATGTTTCACTTTATGTAATAAACTGAGTAATCAAACTTTTTACTATTTGAATTCTTTCGGAACTATCTCTACTCTCCTCTTACTTCATTCTCTATTATTATCATATGAGTCTCCTATCTATATACTACTCTCTCTCTTCTCTTCTACCTTCAGTCTCTCACTACTCTTCTCTTCCTTAATATTCTATATTTCATTCTCTCTTTATCTCTTTACTTCATTTCGCTTATATTTTATTATTATTCTCTTTACCTCTATCTCTATATTCATATATATATATTCTACTCGTCATTATATACTCTTATAACTACATCTCTCTTCTACTCTTATCTCATCGTCGTCCCTCTTCTACTATCTTTGCTCTCTCTCTCCTCTGCTCAGTCTCGATACAATTTTTCATCTCTCTTCTCATCCTTATTCTTCTCTCCTCTTAACATCCCTTTTGATAAGCGATATAATTATAATATTAAGTGATTCAAATTTGATATAGGAATCCTCTTTTTCATCCCTTACAGAGTCCGATACATTTGTTATTAACTCATATATGACTTCATGGAAACTTACACGAACCAAGGACCTGGAGGTTAGTTGGAGTGGAAAGTTTTCATATTCACTCAAAAAGAATTAGTTAAAAGAATTAAAATTAAAAATAGAAACAAAATTTTTAATAAAGTTAATAAGTAAATTTTCAATATTAATGAGAGTTAATAAATAAATAAGCAATATCTTAATATAAGTAAATGGCATTTACTTAAGTAACACAGGCATAAATAAGTACATTGAGACCATATAAAACGTACTAGAAAGCAATATGATCCAGAGGATGTCATAAACGTTCCCCGTTTTCCCTAAACGAAATTATATAATAACATACTGAAGCAAGAATTTAATTTATTATATACATATATATAAATATATATATAATTGTATTAACTAATATATATAATATATAATATATATAATATATAATATATATATATTATGATAAAAATATATTTATTAAGTTCAATATGAAATTTTCTGTAGTTTATAATATAAATAAATAAATATAATATAATACTAAAAAGATTTCCTTTCTTTATATAATTTAACTTATTAAATAAAGTAATGATCATTGGTTTAGCATAATACTATTATAATAATATTTCATTAATCCTTATGTATATATAGTATAGTAGTAGTCATTTATATAAAGCTAAATATTAATAGTAGACTATATTATATAACTTATGATATATTGCTATTAAGTGCAAAAACTATATATATATTTAATTTATAACATAATTGTCTTAACATCATACGTTATTTACTGGAACAAATTCCAGAGTTATAATAGTTATATTTTATATGATATATATATTATATATATAAAATATATAGAATAATATAGTTAAGTAAAATCAAATTGATCCTTTCTATATATAATAATAATTATCTATCAAATCAAAAACGATCTTAAGTTGAGAATTTTTTTTTTATCTTTCCTAAATTTTAGCATTCTATTTATCTCACGGTGTAATGTAAAATTAATTATTCATAGTAGGATATTTATTGGTTTAATAAAGAACTGAATGCAGCACCATTAGCATGGAGTGGGCGACCAAGGGCATTGAAGCCGATATACTTGCATGCAACAGTCACTACTCGCTGATAATCTCGCTCGCTTACGTAATGGCGGAAGCCCAGCCGCGAAGCGATAACTCCGGAAGTACACTATATCTCGATAATTAAAATGGAACTGAAATAAGAGATTTGATTTCCAAAATCACTTGAAATATTAATAAAAAAATATAACGGTAAGAAAAAGTCGACAAGTAACCAAAAACTTCTAATTTTATTTATGTAATGTGAGTTATTTAACTTTTTCTATGATATATTATTTATTATTTTATTTTAAATTAAGTTCTTTATATTGTTTATGTATTTATTGTATTAATTATTTTATGATTATTGATTATTATTTTTATTATTATATTATTATAATATACTTAGGCATGCATAATTTGTACAGAGTTGAAACTTTTTCTGAAGGAACATTTTCCTTCTAATATTTATTAAGTATGTACAAACACACATTTGATGTTTGTCGAACAATGAACTTTTTTTTTTTTTTTACAAAATATTATTTCGAAGGTAAATAATCAAAAAAAGCCTCTCTGCACTATTCATACCCTCCTAGTCGTTATTTAATCAATAAATTGCCTTATTATAAAAAAATAATTAATATAGCAACTTTATTATCAGGTATTGCTGCATCAACAATTCTAAATGTAATATCACAACAGTCTAAGATTTAATTTTTAAATTTAGTTAATAATAATAATGAATAAATTAAACTTAATTAATAAAACTCCAAAGGATGTTAAGGATCCAAGAGATAGTTGAATTTTATTAAATAAATGAAAAAATAATAATAAAGTAATAATTTAAATAAATTAATAAATAAATAATAATAATCTAATAATTTATAAAAGGAAGAGTGCAAGGGTTTAAGATATGACACCCAGATTTCAACCCACTTAGCAAACACTCCGGCAGTCCACTCAAAACTTAATTGTTTAAGTCATTTGTGTCTTTTGGTGATCTTAATTAATATAGATGGCTGAGTTCCAATTGGTTTACTAGCCCTCCTGAACTCTTTGCTCTAGGATTACTTTACTCGTTTAATGTGTTCTGAGATGGAGCAACTGTAGAAACAGTTTTTTCTAAAGATCTTTTTTAATAGACAAATGTCAAATGCTTATATTAGGAGATATTAAGTAGTGCTGATTTATGTTTATTTACATATTTAGATTTTGCTTTGTTTCAAATTTTCTACTTCCATCAGCAACACTAGTGGAAGCAGTAAACACCATGGTTGCTGTAGTTCGTGTGATATGTGGTGTAGTTGTGGATTTAAATCCAACCGACAAAATAATTACTTTGGTATCCTTAATCCATAGGTTATATTAAAGGACTGTGTTTGTAGCACTGAACCACCGATTTTCTTATCTAGATTTTGCTTTGTTTCTATTATTTCCAACAGATCATTATTACCATTAGATGCAATTTGAGGCACTTGATCTTTCAAATATTCTGCACTGTTGGAGTTGGGAAATTTTAAATAATTTGCATTATTCATCGAAGAATTAGGCACTGTAGGCAATGTTATTAAAGTAAGATAACTATTAAGAGGATCTTTCTTATAACTACTAAATTTCCTTTTCTCATTATATATCAATTAATATTTATATTGACCCTACAATATTATTCTATTTATATAATATAATGATATATATAATATATATCATACATAATATATATAATAATATTTTATATATTTTCAACTCTTTATTATTAATATATTTAATAATTATGATATAATATATTTTAAGTAATATTTATATCCTCAAGGAATGTAGTTTTAAAAGCGTGGATTCAATGTTTTTTAAATTCAATTTCATTGGTCGCTATGTCACTTCATTCCTCTCAATTCTTCTTGTCGACTAGAAGAATGTAAGCATAGTAACACTGTTTTACGACAATCGTCTCTCGGTTACGAACGATACCTCTCAAATCTGGTATTATATGTGATTAGCCCTCGTGATATTTCTTATTTTTTTAATCTCCTTTTTTGATACTGCAATGGTTCCAAAAGTGTACTGTAATTGTTACATAGAAGACGAGACTAACTAGTCACTCATGATGAAATGAACCGTTATAAAGTAGAATTTTATATTAAAAATAGGAATATTTATTGAAAGTAATAATCTAAATCTTGAGCTTTTATTCAGGTATTTGAATTGGAATACCTAGAAGAAGAAAGAGAACTACAGAACTACAGAACCATGCAGAACACCGACTAGCGAAGACTTACAGTTCTCTGTTCCAAGGCCTAGTCTGTTGAGTTCTGTTGTTTATAATCTATTTGACGACTTGCACGTATCCACAGGTTTAAAACAAATCTTTATGTGTCTTTTGACAACTAAGTATATATCTCTTACCATTTTACAATGATAAAAATATGGTTTTCTAGTGCACCCAGATCAGATCTGCTTCTAAAGTGCATAAATCATTAGTCTATAAGTATTATTTGTTTATTGTTGTAGGTCTCATATATTGTCTAGTACCACTGTCATGGTGACAATATGACAGAGATAACTCTGCAAAAATTCCAGAACTTTATTCTATTTGAAATTTTGAATTTGACCGATGTATCATGATATTCCTATACTTGTGAGCTCTTATTATTTAAACAGTTATATTTTTGTACAAGTCAATCAAGATTATATTAAGTTGGCTTTAAACAGACACTCACACAATATTTATTTTCAGTTAGTTGGTAAGAGATGATGTGTTATCTGCAGTGTGAATCATGCACAAAGCTAATTTTATTACAATTTTCAGGTATTGTACTCGCGATCGATGAGCCACTTTTCCTAGAAGGAATTTGCAAGCCATTTTTCCTAATCTCAGTGTGTTCGATCAGATTGCCGTCCTCTAGTGGACCCAAAAGAGGATGTTCTATGTCAGTGAAGTATCTAAGAGTAATTATTGAAATACGGTTAAGGCGATATTGCAGATCTGATAATCGTCGCCATGTCTTCATAGGATCGTTGGTCATGCAGTGGAATATCAAGCTTATTACGAACTCAGAAATTTCTTTTATTGTGATATCGTGTGAAATTTAGCTATTAGCAGAATGATTTCAAAACCGTTCTAGGTTTACTCTTTACACATATTCAGGTTCCTACTATTTCTAGTAATTTTGAAATAAAGTAAAATCGAGCTGAATTTAAAGTCAAGACCCAAATTTTCCACTTAAAGTGATTATGTGAGTACGTAACTTTTCTCAGCGTTCATTGATTAGTTCGATGTTGCGCCTTGCATTCGACTATTATTCATAAAGAAAAGACAATTCCACTTTTCAGTTGCATCGTAATAGTGAGAGAAAATCTTAGTTATATTGTTTGAGAAGTCGTTGACATGACAAAGTTTTATAGTCGCAATTACTTTCGTGTAACTCTCATTAAAGACTTCATATTGTAAAGAATTGCCTGTAATCGCTATTTTCACAACTTTTATTTAGGTATTTTTCGAAGACTTCTATTAAATTTCCTCTTCTCAATTTTCTTGTCTCTAAAGAACTGTATATATTTAATATTTTCCATTTGTCGATTTGCTCGTTTATTTGACATAGTCATACCAATTTCTGTATTAGACTTTGTGGTTCCCTTTCTTTGAATTCTAACTGTGCTGTGTCGTGAATTAAAAGCGAGTTTGTATATTTGCTTCATATCTTCTGTTTGATCTATGTGACTTCTTATGATGAGGCTATTGAAACGGTCGAGTGATTAATAAATGAACTACGCTAGTTTAGTTAGCCGTATTTTCTCAGATGAGGTCTAACTTGCAAATGTTTTTATAGAGAGGAATATTATATTTTAAATTATATATTCAAAATTTCTGGCCATAAAGCCTAGAGCTTTATTTGCTTTTCTAACAGCTTCATACATTGTTTCGCCAAGTACTATATGTAATCCTTCTTATTATTTAATACTCTTCACAGTCCTTTGCTTCCTTTTTCATGTCATTCTCTCGCTGCAGCTAGGAACAAACTACTCTTTTGGTTATACAATATTGTCAGTTCTTTGTTTAAGTTCTGGGTACACATAGACATATTACATGTGGTAGAATCTATATTTACACAAACGCTTAGCATGACCAAACTTATCGCCGTCGCCTTAGTAACTTAATCTCCATGCAAGTACATACAGTCATACACCGATGCGTGATTATCCGCCTATTCACCATACAACATGAGATCTGATTATATAGGTCAGGAATAATTGAAATCTGCACCCAATACCAACACATATTTATTTTGATATAAAGATACTCAATAATTACCTTTAATAATATACTTTAAATATAGTTATGATGTATGATAGATATATTAAAACGATGTATAATAGCCAAAAAAATTTGAAGATATTATTAAAGTACTATATTAATATTATCATAATTTAAACTTACCATATTATCTACTCTCTGCCGTCACAGACAATTTATCATATAAAAATTCTAACTTCATGCGTTACTAACGTTTACGAAGTATATATTAACGTACGATGGTATAATATATAATATTATTCTAAAATATAGACACTAATATATATTATCAATATATACAATTATAATATAACGTAATAGACTATATAATATTTATTAGTGAGCTACGAATATAAATAAATATATATAATCATTATGCACTATCAATATATCTAATTAGAACGGTTCTTGAAATAATATTTCCTTAATATATTGATATCTATAGGCTCTACTGATTAAATTGATGACACCGTACTCGAAATATTCCAAGTTTTCTAGTATAATATATAAAAATAGAATTAAGGAACAATAACTGAAAATTTTAAAAAAAATATACAATTACAGGTTATCAGATTATGTCGAAATACTGATTTCATTTGATAATATCATAAAGATCAGATATAATAAAAATATTTTTATTTTATATTACTAATGAATTATGTTTATAATTATTAACCAATAAAGTAATAATATACTGGTTTCAAAAGAAGCGGATACTCTAATTTTTGATCGATTATACCGGTATTTACCTCTATAGAGTCTAGAAGACAAGCACGTGAAGATTACAGAATGTGCGCGATTGCCGATGCCGGATTGCACGGATTAGATAGCGCTCCCCATGCTTAACATATAATACCCGCTTATTTAATAGATTTATTAAAGTCAAAACTATCGTGATAAATAATATATACTATAGGTATATGGATATTTTAATATAATATTATATATCAAATATTATAATATAATAACAATATAATTCGATCATTTAAATCAAAGTTACGATATTAAAAACGTATACATTTAAATAATAATATAGATATATAACATGTTAGTATATTATATTACTCATACTTAGTAAATCAAGATTATATGGTTAACTTATAACCTCCTTTCTCTTGTATTATAGTTAATTAATTATAGTTAATTATTATTTTATGATATATACTTAATTTAATAATATGTATTGAATAATTATGTATAATAGAATAATAAACTGTGCCCATGTCTCACTCGATCCTGTCATAAATAGTAGACAATGCCTTTAGCTCAAGTGTAATAAAAATTTTATATATTATAAACTCCGACATTCACTCGTCAACGACCCCCTAGGTGCACATGTTCGTCACACGGACCACCTCGCGTATCACTCTACCCCGCTTTCCCTACTGCTCTCCCAATATGACATTATGATATATACCCAGGTTATGATGTGAAAGTTATTCTTCACTTTGAATGTTCGTGAGATTTATTTTATCGTTATTTTGATGTCAGTGTTGCCTATTACGAACAGAGCCCAAAATAAGGGCACAATCAATCAGTGGCGGAAGGATCTCTTATGGTCTTGTGCTTATATGGCTGAATAGACAGAGCTGTTTGTGTTTTTTTCATTTCTTCCTCGACGCTGTTAGTTCCACCTCCATGAAGATGCAGTGTCGATCATAAGGGTAGAAAACATGCAACTAAGCGGTTCTAAAGGGAACTGTTAGGAACAGATCAAAGCGGCCCTACAATCTTATTACCCCACAGCTAATTATAAGGGGCAAGTTTCAAACTGTGCACTAAAGTGTATCTATATTTTGAAGCGAATGGGTTGCTTTGTATCAATTAAATATAATGGCAAGATTTAACTAACGTGATTTCCAAATAATCATAGTTACTGGAGTTTTTGATTTTATACATATATATTAATGTTATTATTATTTAACTTAATATATATTTATAATTATATAAGTGATTATATATAAATAAAAGTATAAATAATAAATTACGAGTTAATGTAATATTAGAAATAGATTCAATATAATTCAGTTATAATCCTTTAATACACGGTGTGTAATCTAATATATTTATATTTATCATTTGAAATATACTAGGAATCAGTATATGATTAACAGCATACTGTATATATCACTTATTATTACAAGATAAAGATCATTCGCGTGACTCCCTAAATATATATAATCATCTTGCTTATATTAATAAGTGAATTAAATATTACTTGCTTATAATATATGTATTTGTTGAATAAATAGGACGATTTCATATCGTGATAAAAAGTATCTTAAATAGGCCGACATATTAATATTCGGTGTTATTTGAACATCATTTTATAATAGACATCGAGAATTAGATACTAGTAACATTAAGTAGATTTATGATAATTATCAATTTATTATAAATATCATTATCATTATATATTATATTATATGATATATATAATAATAAAATGTACATGCTTGTATATATATATTCATTTAATACATATTATGATTATATTTAATCATAATTTATATATTATTATATCATGAGATTATTAATTATATAATTTTATATTTAATATTATTTGTATTTTTTGTTATTAATATTTAATTATTATTTATTGTTTAATTTTTTTGTATATTTATTATATAATATATAAATTTTTTGATAATATTTATATATTATATATTTATATTCTTATTATTTCATTATTTATTTTATTATTATTATTTATTTTATTTAAATTATTATATTTTATTATTAATATTATTATATATATTATTGTCATTTATATATTTTAATATTATATATTGATATATATTTATAATAATTATAATTAATTTATAGATTATTAATTATTATATATTTAATTATTTAATTTCTAGTAAGTCATAAGGTGAATATATAATACTTTGGTGATTGCTAATATTATTGTAAGCACCCTATTATTTCAAGATAACAGGGAATAATATCTATTGTTATTATATAACATTTTTTATTTATTTAAATATTATGAAATATTTTGGTTGATAGAAACTATGTCATTATATTAGTAAAATTATATTAATTAGATCTTCTTGTATAATTAAATGAATTTAAGATAATATGTTTAATTTTTTCATTATTTTTGAATTAAAAAATTATAATGATCAATAGAATTGAATTCAATTCTTATTTTAGTAATATTTATTAACTATATTATTATATCGTGTAATGTATTATTAATGATATGTATAATAATATTATTGAATGTTATATGATTAATGTTTATTAATTAGTTTTATTAGAATTTTATTAATAACAGGTTATGAAAAAGGATATAATAATTTAATATTTTATTAATTTTATCAGTATTTAATCGATAACACTGGAGGAAAAAGATATCGTAATTTCATGTTGTTATTTGCATTTATAATTAGCGAATAAGTAATAAGTTAGAGTTAATAGTTAATACGATAGTTAGTATTGAGTATGAATAATCAAATTATATGTAGTTATTAATTTGAGAATGTATATGGTATGATTTTTTAATTTTAAGTCATAATTTATAACATATGAATTTAAATAATATAAATAAAAGCATTATTGACTTTATATAAGCATGCAATTATAGTTGTATTAAAAAAAAAAGGCAAATATCCTCACTCAGAATTAATAATAAATACACTAATTATTCTCATAATACTGGATGCTTATATAATTTTTAATTTTTACACTTTTATAATGAATTGAATCTTGAACATACGGAAACATTATATTCTTCACGTCATATTATTATGAATATAAAGATATATATTAATACTCTATTATAATATGTTTAACATTATATTAGTTCTTATATAAGAAGGTGTGAATAGGATATAAATCCCTTTTGTTGCGAACAGTTTTCAAATTTTTAGAAAAACATTACAAAACAGTAGTGTTAATATAGGATGGGGAAAAGAAAATAGATAAAAGAGTAATTGTAGTGAAGGGAACAATGACGGAAATACTTAGAATAAAATTAATGGTTGAGGGGAATTTTGCCATTGTGATTCTCATTTGAATTAAATATAATTTTATATAATAACATTAGGCACACGCAGACGTCTCATATAATATATATATATATATTATATATATATATATATTATAATATATATAATATTAAATATATATATATATATATATATATATATATTATCATATAGTATATATGTATTTATATATATATATATATATTATATATAGTATATATAATATATATATACTACTATATATATAATCATATTATATATAATATATATTATATATTATATTATATATATAAATATAAAATATATATATATATAAATAATATCATATATATATATATAATAACTATAATTATATTATTAATATATATTATATATATAAATTATCAGATTATTATATATATATATATAAATATAATATAATATATATATATATATATTATATAATATAATATATATTATAATTATATATATCAATATATAATATATATATATATATATATATATAATTATAATATATATATATATATAATTTTATATATATTATATATATATATAGATATATATAGAATATATATATATATAATATATATTTATTATATATATATATATGTATATATATATCAATAAATAATATATATATATTATATATATATATCATATATATAGTATATATATATATATAATATATTATATATATATATATATAATATATATATATATATATTATATACAATATATATATATATATACGCATAGTATTTGATGGTCTCCACTTT